>AYEL01085789.1:0-34082 GCA_000484575.1 Olivierus martensii
TATTTATCGACTACGCCATCTGCGCTACAGCTGATCGGCTCTCTATCTATCATTTTTAAGCTGAATTATCAAAAGTTCGAATTTTCAAGTGTTAAAAAATACTATTAGAAGGCCCTATTCAATGAAAAGCTCGGACACGTATTCACTCATTTTTGATGTATTTTCACCATACTTAAGCAAATCAAAATTGGTGAGGGGTCAGCTGTGTCCTCCCCTTGTCAGTAAAAATTTGAAACCTGTATATAAGTTGACCCTCAACTTTTAACTATTAGAACATTATGATATTCTCCACTAAAATGTAAATGTTAAAACTCTCAAATTTCAAGTGACAAGATAAAACAGATTCTTAATAGAACAGGAACATAAGACCTTTATTCATGGACACTTTGTACATCATGATCAGATATGCATTTAGAATGTCTTAACATTTTTCATCAGTCTGTTAGTGTACAATTGCTAATTTAAAAAATACAATTTTTTTTAAAAACAAGTAAAATATGAAAAAAATATGTTCCTATTCTATTAAGAATCTGTCTTGTCTTATCACCAATTGAAACTTAAGGATTTTAATACTCACATTTTGGTGATAAATATATCTACTTTAAAAAACTACTCTCATGATTATTTCTACATTATGATATTCATTGAAATGAATATAAAATTTTTTATAATTTAAAAAGTTTTCCAAATCCATTTCACTATTAGAATAAATAAAGCTACAGACAAGATTCCAGATTTATAAGTATGAAACTTCACAATGCAACAGGGAGAGAAAGCAGAAAATGATCATGTTGCATCCCATCCAGTCGATATGATTTTATTGAAACTGTTTTAACTTTAGTTTTATTGTTAATCTGTTTTAATTCTTTTGCAAAATAGTAAGCATGATTACTGATTAGTGTGAGTTAATTTCTGTGCAGTAGTCTGATATTTATAATTTTGAGAATACAGTATGCATATATTACTGTACCAATTTTTAAATATTTTGAATATAGCACTGGGTATGGGCAATGGTATGAACTGTAATAATAAATATTGGTATGGTTAATTCATAAATTTTGGGCATTTTCAAATTCCAGCTTATGATCTTGAGGTTTGAACTGAACCTCAAGAAATAAGTTAGAAGTTGAGATTGTAAATCAAGGACTACTTATATATAATTTTAAATAATGTTTGGAAGTAATATAGTCATTAAAAATAAAATAGAAAATAAATTTATTGAGAATTTTAAAAATTCTATACAGTGATTAATGAAATAACCATATAAAGTGAGAAAAAAACTAATTAAATTAAAAACTGAAAGTTTTCAGTGAAAAAAAGAAAAGAAATGCCAAGTAATTCCAACCAATTTTAAAACAGTTTGAAAAATAAAATATTTGCATTAATTAGACTCAAATAATTTGTTTTTTAACTATCAACAACAAAAAATATATATTTCTGAAGATGTATAGCTATTTGTAACAAAAATAATTAGAATAAAAATGACCATTTTAATTCAAATTATAACTGTTTTATCTTGATCTATTATTTTTATATATTGTCTCAAAATAAAATTTGCCAAACTCATTGGCTTTTTTTAAATGATAGTGTAAAATTATAATATAATACAACTAGAATTATAAATAATTACAGCTAAGACTTAAATTAATTTATAGCAATATAAAAGATTTACTATACATTGCTATAAATATCAAGTTTATAAAAGTTATATTATTTATACAAAATAATAAATAGAGGTGTCTATTATTATTGATAGTAAAGCTATTAAATATCTATACGAATTAAAAAAATATTCTTTAGTCTTGAAAATATAAAACAGATAGTCTCAATTGTATTTGAGAAAGTTCTATAGATTATTTATAAATAAAATTTAATTTAAGAGTCAAACTTCTGTACCAGAAATTGTTTGATCTATAAGATTATTTTGAATTGGAACATTAAAGCTATTTAATTTTTTAACTAATGATATTTCATTATTTAACCTTTTCATTGAATGTTTTTTTATTTGAGATGAACTATATGTTCTGCAACTATTTTCAATAATTTTTTTATTTTTATAATTTAAATTAACTTTAATATTATTTATTTTTATATCAGATCTAGCTTTTTTTTTCCTATAATATTTAAAAGCTATTAAAAAAAGTATTAATAATAGTAAAACTATAAAAGGTATTATCCATTTAGTTTGTTCAACTTTATCTTGATTTGATGTAGTCTCAAAGTCAGAAAGAAACAGAATTCTCATATTAGTACCATTCAATGATTTCATTTTTGAACTTCTTTCTATTCTATTAATTTTATTATGCAAATTATTTTGAAATGGTGCTTCAAAAATTGCAGATCTACGAATTCTGTTGTTTCCATTTGCAGAACGAATTGTGTATAAAACTTGTAGAAACCATTGCTGTCCAGAATCAATCTAAAAATATATAAAAATATTTTAAATTATATTGAAATGACTATTTTGTATTCTTATAAAATTTATTAAAATGAATTTGAATAATTTTAACTATTAATATATAATGATAATAATGATATTCTATTTTTAGAAAACTATTTAAAAGACAGAGAAGAATCAATGAAGTTTTTTTGTGTGAAACAAAATATAAAAGAAAAAAATACAATTACCAAGCATTCTTTATTTATAACAAATAAAACTTACATACAAACTTACTTTGCACATAAGTTTTATTTGTAACTCAGATATTATTGTTATTTGGTTTAAAAATACTGAAATAATTTTATATACTCATTTTATAATTTAAATAGTAAATAAATATTTCACAATTGGACTAATTAGAAGTTTCTTATTTCTCAGGTTGAAATAAAAAAGTCCAATCATAAAGGAAGAGCTTTTGGTGTAATCTCTGTGATCTTGAAATACTGCCATAATATGTTAATTAACTATAGTTTTATGTTATATTGGTTCTAGCATATTCTGCTATTATAGTTTTTAAAATTTTTTCAAGAGTTTTTGAAATTTTATGAAATTTGAAAATGAAATTTCATGATTTTAAGTAAAAATGTTCATAACCTGAAGAGTGCTAGTATTGTAGTTAATTATGGTCATTTGTAACTAATGAAATACAATGGTACCTCAGTATACGTCCTTAATCCGTTCCAGATCCTTGGACTTATACCAAACAGGACGTATACCAAAAGAATTTTTTCCATAAGAAATAAAGGGAAAATGATTAATCCGTTCTCATGAAAAAAAATCCTATTGTTATTGGCATATTATACATTGATGAGGTTGTATAAAAGCTGATCCTTGGACTTATACCAAACAGGATGTATACCAAAAGAATTTTTTCCATAAGAAATAAAGGGAAAATGATTAATCCGTTCTCATGAAAAAAAATCCTATTGTTATTGGCATATTATACATTGATGAGGTTGTATAAAATAATTTAAACATTGCTTAATATTAAAATACATAAATACAAAAGCAATTACAGTAGATGAAATAAATGAAAATTTAACCTCATTATCTTGCTGAGAAAAGTCGAATACCTACTAGAATGGTGCTGAGAAGGGAGGAGGAGGAGATGTTATTGTTTGGAAGGAGAGTCCACTTCCAATAAAACTTTAGAAATCCAAAATTCTTGTGTTTTTTTCTCTTACTATGTTCTCTCTCTTTTCCCTACCTTGTTGAGGTTCACCAGGTTTGACTTTCACTAAAAATCTGTCTGTAGAACTTTGCTTCTGCCTTTTCCTCAAGATGTTTCAGAAATATGACATTGTCTGGTCATTCCAAACAATACTATTACGACTTGTTTGGACTTTATTGGGGTGGTACTTCTCTGCAAGTTTTATATAAGGAATGTGTTTTTAAGAGATACACAACAAACTCATACAAGTTCTAGCACGTGAATCGATTGTATTCCAAACAAAAGTCATATACCAAGCAAAACTTTTTGCATCCAAACAGGACATATACTGAGTTGGACTTATTCCAAAGCAAACATATACCAAGGTACCACTATAAGTGATTTAATTCTGAAATTCAATAGAATCAAAAATTAAATCCATAAATTTCATAAAAGCTCACAAGATATAGTTTTGAGAAAAATATTTTATATACAGTCAATTCTCATTATTCGTGGTAGTTATATTCTGTAAATCCTTCACAAATACTGAATTAGCAAATACTTAACCATTGTGCCTATGGGAAATATAAGAGTTAGGTTCCTGCAAACCTTTCTTCCCAACATTTTCATTCTTGCTTTATATGTATTTTTCTGTTTAAAGACACCTTATTTAATGTGTATTACAGTACTTACAAATAATTAACAGTATATGCAATGTACAATACTACAGTATAATAATTGCAGTAATATTTATTTAATTTTTTAAAATACTAACTATGTAGTAAATAAAATCTTATATTTGATGGGTAGTTGTTTGGGTGAAGGATGTTTGATGTATCAGCTGACACATTGTCTCCCTGAACTATGTTGAAAAATTGTGTCAGCCTTGTCTGCATTGCTTTTTGCCTCAATACTTCTAAAATCTTGGCATAAGGAGCAAAAGCGCAGGAAGTTAAGTGCTTAAATTTGAGTCTGTGTTCAAGCGCATTCTTCTATGGACCTGTGGATGATATGAACAAACCTTTTGGCCTACTTGCGGTCCGTGGAGTGAGCAAGGATAGGTAATGAGATTTTTCTGACAAAACGATACAGAGACTACTTTTGGTAACAAACAATTTCCTTTATTAGGGAGAGAGTTTACATTGGTAAAATATTTTTGTCACTCAGTGGGAGTCTGCAAATAAGCACGAAAGATCTGCGAAAATTGATTTTGTGGTTACAAATAAATTTTCATGAATATGTGAATACAGAATCTGTGAATAATGAGAATCAACTGTAACTTTCCAAACTAATGTTTTTCAAGCAGATTTTTTCAAATTTATTCAACACAGCTCAATATATAAGTTGCAATTAAATAAAAAAACTAGCCAAACTAACCTCTAGTGTAATATTTTTTATTAAACTTCTAAGATGACAGTGCCCTGTAAGAGCCCTATAACAATCCTAGCTTAATTTTTATGCAATGCAAGCAAATCTTTAATTTTCTATAAAGAGAGACCTAAAATAAGGTATGCATCAATGATCCAGAATGACAAAGGAAAATAAGCACAATTTATTAATAAATTCATGATTACCTAAGTAAGAGCCTTTGCTTGCCTTAGTCCAGGAATAGTCCTCAAATGGGAGAGGTGCTGAGTTATCAATCAATCCCTGACAATCTACCCAAATGCATCAAATCTGATGCCCAGAGGCTCAGGTCCAATAAAGGGATAAGAAGCCCCTTCCTTGGCTAATTCATCTGCAATATCATTGCCATATTCAACATTCTAACCATAGATAGAATACTAAACACTAGATCAGGAGTGGGCAAACTTTTGGGGGAAAGGGCCATATTGCATCAATGAAATATAGCCTAGGGCCGCACTTTCTCATGATCCCTATCCTTCACCATCTGGCCCCCTCAATGGGTGTGGGTGTAGCCATGGTTGGAAGTGATTCTGCCCTTTAGTATCTATCTGACTGGAAAGGGGTGTAAAACAAAATAGCAAAAAAAAAAAAAACTCCTAAAATCCCACCTAATAATTGTCTGAGGTGATAAAATTCTCTTAGAAAATTATGTAACCAAAACAGAAAGATCTTAAGGGGTGCATTTGTTGACTAAGATATTATAAAAGGGTGACATGTTAAAATTAAGCCAATTTTCTTAGTAGATCAGCTTTCTTAGTAGCTCAGCTTTCATTATATGAATCATGGGTTTGAATAATGCTAGCAGTCTGAAAAAAGTGAAATGCCATTTTTAGAGAAGCTCGGCAGGGTCGAAATTCTTTTAAATTATATATTAAAATTATAATTTAAAATTTTTAGATTTTTTTCGCATTTTTTTGGTACAAAACTTTAAAGGATATCACTCGACGTAACACAAATTAAATATGAAGTACTGTATATCTTGTATTTAATGATATACCCTTGTCAGTTAAAAATTACATGTATAAGTGCTTCCAAATATATTTTCATTATTTGGAAGCACTTTGAAAAATTTCTCTCAGTCATGAGTATTAATAAGTTCAAATTGAAATCAAAATTAACTGATGAACATTTATAAGCGATGTTAAGAATACATTCCACCGACTTAGAGCCAATGCTTAATGATATTATTAAAATAACTGCAGAAGTCACACTTCAGATTGATGAATTTATTTTTTCTTTTTTTCTTTGAAATTATTTAGTTATTTTTGTTTAATTATTTTTGAAATGCATTATTTTAAACAGTTTGTAATAAAAAGTAATTATTGTCATAAATAAAGAATGATTATGTTATAAAATCAGTATAAATCTTTCTCTTGTGTCTAACTTGTTATCGATTTGAACGTATTTTTTCATAAAACTTCTTTTTGGCCCGCCAAATATTTTGGAATATACAATTTGGCCTGCCTAGGCAAAACTTTAGGAACCCCTGCTCTACTGTATATTTCTGATCTAATATGTAAAGCCTGGCTGAATGCAAAAATAATAAGTGTTGTGGCTTATGGTTTGATTATTTATGCAGCAATATCCAATACTTATTTAAAAAATTAAGTAGAATCTATCAATATTCAATTAAACAAATTATTAAATTTATGGCAGAATAAAATCAAACAAGCATACTAAATAATTAATGAAAATTTAAATATTCTAACTGTGCAGGATATCCTTAATAAGCCAGACAAAAAATTTTGGAAAATATATTTAAATGGGAGATAGAAAACGATTATTTCAGCTTCAATGTTCTGCAGAAACCACTAAGGAAGTTTCAATTTATCTATATTCCAAAACACAGAACAGAAAAATATACTAGAATTTTTTTATTTGTGCTCCAACTTATGCCAACAAAAATTAATTGTTTGTATGTTTACTTGTCTGTTTAATCTAAAATTATTTTTTTGTTTTTTATTATTATATTTGTTTCTTGGGAATTGCCTGATGTTACAAGAGAACAATTGGTAATGCAGTAAATAAAATAAATGGCTTTATTATAAAAGGCTGAATTGTTTCTATAAATTTTTCACTCCAATCATGGTTATATAATTAAATAATAATGTATTCAGTAAGAATATTCATTTTTACAGATATTATAAATATGAAACTAATTTTATAGTTTACTTAGCTATTTATGTAGCCCACCAAAACCACAAAAGCAAATGACAAATTTTTGTTCAGATGTGTTTATACTGGTTTGTACAACTGTTTGGTTGTAAGTGGGTGCAGAATGATACAAAGCTATATGTCAAACTCTAGTTGGACGATCATTTAGTTTGTGCAAACTAAATAGTCCTCCAACAAAAGAGTTGCTAATGGGCACAGTCTGATAGGAGCAGGGGCGGATTTAGGCATGCTCTTTATGGGCTGCAACCCAGGACCCCCTTCGCAGTCAAAAAAATAAAAATAAAAACAATTTAAATTAAAAATTTAAGATAAAATTTTTAAAATATTCTATTTTAAATTTTGTAATCAAATTTTATATATTTGGAAATTAAAATATTGCATACATATTGCATTTATTACAGCGTCATGAAGTTCTATATAAAATTATAAAAAAGGTTTTAAAATATATAATGAATACAGAACACCATTATCTATACTAGTTAATATTAGATCGCTTTGAAATATTTCATAAAATAACCGCTAAATATTTGGTATTTAGTATTGTAATTTAATATAAACTATTTGACTGTTCGCATGATTATTAGCAGGGGCGGATTTAGGCATGGTCTTTATGGGCTGCAGCCCAGGGCCCCGTTCAATCAAAGGGCCCCTTGCAGTCAAAAAAATAAAAATAAAAACAATTTAAATTAAAAATTTAAGATAAAATATTATACAAAATTATTTTGTACTTAGATAAAGTTTAAATTGTTGGTTTGCAACACTATTGAATTTGAATAAAATATCAAATATCTTCGTGCCTAGATAAAATTTAAATCATTGGCTGGCCACACTTGGATTTGAATAAAATATCAAATATCAATGTTTTAAATGAAAGTAAATAATAAATAGGGGTCCGTCTTTTATCGGTTCTGTCGGTAATCGGTAAAATCAAAATATATCTATACTTTGTCATTTGTCAATTATGCAAATAATGTGGCCAAGTCGGAATGGGAGTGCGAGTCTATCTCCTCTAAAGCGTGTTAGATTAGCGATAGCTCTCACCATTAAGCTGCGTTTAGACTAGGGGTGAGCAACTTTTTTTTTGTAGGGGGCCGTATGGAAAAATTTATGGTGGGCCACGGGCCAAAACAAAAACAATTGATAATAGAATTTTTTTAAAAAAGAGAAGGTACAGATATGTAAGTATACATAGCGTTATTTAAAAAAAGAGAGAAAGTACAGATATGTAAGTATACATAACGTTGGTATTAGATATAATACCACGAGCCAAAACAAAAACAATTGATAATAATAGTATTTATTTAAAAAAGAGAGCATTGGTATTAGATATAATAAATACAGATATGTAAGTACATAGCATTGGTATTAGATATAATAAAATAATGTGGCTGATGTAAGTATACATAGCGTTGGTATTACATATAATAAAATAATGTGAATAAGTATACATAGCGTTGGTATTAGATATAGATCGGAAGAGCGGTTCAAGCCAAAACAAAAACAGTTGATAATAATAGTATTTATTTAAAAAAGAGAAGGTACAGATATGTAAACTGATGATAATAGTATTTATTTAAAAAAGAGAAGGTACAGATATGTAAGCATTAGCGTTGGTATTAGATATAATAAAATAATATGGCCTGCGGGCCGGAGGTTGCCCACCCCTAGTTTAGACGATGTCTCTCTGCATGCAACGTTGTATGCAGAATGACGCATGCCTCAATGTGCAACAGACGCATGAGGCATGCAACTTTCCCCTTCGTGTTCACATGTGGAGGACATATTGCAGACAATACCGACACGAAAAGAGTTGTACGCTGCCGCTTTACACGCAACTACTGTTATCATTTCAAATGACAGAAGGAAAAGAAGAAAAAGAAAGTATTTTGACTCGCAAATATTTCGATCGAAACGCTAATAACATCAGTTTTTTGAATCCAGCCAGGTTAGATAGTTTCAGTCTTTTCAAAAAATTTACTAGAATGACTTGACGACGATAAATTTAATTTCTTCAATAAATTGAAGTGTTTTCTTCACACCTCAATCCATAAAGCAAAGAAAAATTTGCGAAAAAAGTTTAAAAATAATCAAAACAACAAGATGTTGCAAGACTAGTTGCACGTGTAACCCAACTAGGATGGGGAACACATGCGCCTTCTTGCGCCTAGTATTGCAGCAGATTTTGAGGCATGCGTCTTTGGATGACGCATGCCTCAAAATCTCGCGCGCCTAGTTGCATGCGTCTTGTTGCACGAAAAGTAGCACCGTCTAAACGTAGCTTTAGGTTAATTTGGGTTAATTGGATAGGCCCCCAACAGTGTTAGCCACCAAAGTTAACGGTCCGATCCTGATTATTAGTGCATATTATAACTGCAGTCTAGTAAGAAATTGAGATAACCAGAAAAATTTCTTATGCTTTAGAAATTTCATTCTAGTATTAATAATAAGGATATTAAATTGTTGACAATCTAGAAATGTAACTATTGAAAATAATTCCGAGTTTAGAACGTAACGATATTCTAGTTATCCATACGAATCCTTAATGTACTGTATTTCATTTTATAATATGTTATAATATATTCAGAAATCTTCATGTAATAATAGAAAAACCAACATGGAATTTTAACTAATTGATGAAAGAATACAAAGAAATTTTATATATATATGAGTAAATATAGATTTTTCCAATTGGTTAAGATTTTATGATCAATTTTCCATTATATAAACAGTTGTAACTATAACATAATATAAACTAAATTCAGTCTTATTTGTATTTTATAATTATTAAAATTCATTAAAAAACCAATATAATAAACAGTATATTCTTTGTTACTATACTGTACATTAAACATATAAGTAATGATATATTTGTGAGTAAATATATGCTTAATAGAATTAATCAGAGTCTTGTTCAAGTATTTCATCCACTTTAAGATCATTAATATTATTGTAGTTTTGCTGACTGTTTCTATACAAACCTCATTATATAAAATAAAATAGTGATTATCTATAGTATATATAGTAAGTCTATTATTTTGATGAAATTTATGCAAGGAGTTATGTTTCTCAGCGAAAAATTTGTTAAGAAAATAAGATTCTTTTAAATATAAAGCTAGTGAACTTACTTATTTATAAAATTATGAATAAATATGAATTATAAACATTACTTATAATTACAGTTATCAGGCAGTTAAAATTCTAAATAGAATGTTTTAAGTATAATTGAAACATATTATCCGTATATGTTGTCATTTGAATTGTAATATATTTTCATAATTAATTTGAATTTATTGCATTAATAAAACTGATTTTATTACGTATTCTTGAGTATATAAATTATATTTTTTAATGTTATTAAATTAATAAATACTGTTAAAGTACTATTATATCAATCTGTATATTTATGTAAATTAAACTATACCACATTACATTCCCTGATACTATTCATAATAGAGAAATTTTATATGAAAGAAAGAAAACTTAAAAAAAAAAATTAATTTTCTTAGTTATTTGTATATCGATAAAGTTATAAACTGTACAGAGATTTATCATTTTATAAGCTTAAAATAAAAGAAAATTAATTTTCTTAGTTATTCGATAAAGTTATAAACTGTACAGAGATTTATCATTTTATAAGCTTAAAATAAAAGAAAATCTTTTATTAGGCCTATATTTATTTATATCATCATAAAATTAGGAAACTTAATTGTACACCTACACGAATATGTTAATTTAATTAATGTCTTCTTTTATAAAATTAATTTTCATATAAATTTATTACATTAAAACGTATATGTTATCAAGCTATAATTAATGAGCCATAATTTAGGTATATGTTGATTTTTACTCTTTTCAATAGGAATTAATATAAAGATAAACATAATTAAATTCTTATTATCTATTCAATAACGAAGTTTATTCGATATTATTTCCATTTAAAGAAGGAATTAATTAAGTTCATTGTATGGAAGCATCAGATAAGGATTCGTATAGTTAATCTAGTTATTCATAATATAAATTCAAAAATTTTTAATTTAAAAATAAACTCAGCTAGCATCACGATAAATTGCTATTTACTTAAAATAATACTATATTTAATCTTAAAGATGTTCTAATTCTATAAAATGATTATATTAAGCTATATATCCTATGAATAAAACGTAAATTTTAAGAAATTTTAATATTTTATCATACAATAATTCCATCAATAGTAATATTTTAAAATAAAGGAATTAAAAGAACCGAAGGAGAATTTTATGTTTAAATTATAAAAAACAGAGCCAATACTATTAGCAAAATTTATAACAGAATATAACTCACTAATTCAATTTAACTTCATCAATAATTAATTTAAAAAGCTTTTCAAGTTTGGAATCCGTGAATAGTTGAAGCTTGACGACAAAAATATAAAAAAATCTATAAATTATATTTTACTTTATGCCCTACAAGTTATTTAAAAAATTTTCTTAACGATTTTTTTTTCTAGCGATAATTTAATTCACAAATATTAAATAAAAATTTTTTTCAGTACTGTGTTTATAAATATAAAGTTGTATATATGAGATATAATAAATCTATGATATCATAGATTATTATTTTAATTTATATATAATATCCCGAAAATAAAATTAGGAAAAAGCACTCAACATTTTAATAAATATTTTAAAGCGACAGAAATAAGATTAATATGGTTTCGAATTTCTAAAAAAATAAGAATGATTTGCAATTGGTTTTTAAACTGCCACTATACTAAGCAATAAACTATATATTTTTCTTGTTTAGTTTTGTCTATTCTGTCCAACCAATTGCTTAGAAAAACCTACTTAAATAGGTATTAAATAAATTACATACATAAAAAGTATAAAATTAAAGAGATAAATTTATGAATCGGATTTTTTTTATCTTATAAGTTATTAAGTATATAATAATGTTTTTATCAAGCCAAACTTTTATACTTTTCAATTTGTTTCCTATTTTGTTCTCTGATAAATTCTATTTTAACCAATCAACTTAAAAAATAATAATAATAATTCTTATATATTTTTAAATATATAAAATAGTTGAAAATACTTTTGAAATCAATTCGAACATACATCAAACATGTGTTCCTGGACGTTGTATCTAGCGTGTCTTCTTCCCAAATCGTATAAAATTCCGGCCAACACTCGACTGTCATCCAAATTGTCTATGGCTGCTTCCAAGGCTTGCATAACCAGTAAAGCATGGCGTTGTAATTCTTCTAAATCCCAATCGTATGTTCCGTCTTCTTTTAGAGTCATAAACTTTCGAAACATTTTACAGAGTTCTGGGTGCCTTGTCAAAAATCTAAAAGATACGGACACGATAATTTAAAATAAAATATACTAAAGATAAACATAAACGTTATCTATTATTTATAATAATAATAATGTAGAATATTTTTTATATCAAGACAAATTAACTTATATGGATATCCATCTGTCAAAAATATTTGACTTTTATATAAGATGACGAACTTGAAATAACTTATATATTGAGAGAGTAAAATTCAATTCTCAACTTTTTTTCCAAATTCAATTTAGGATTCGGACAGAAAATTTTCAATTTTATCTTTACTCTAAAATTTTTAGAATTTTTTCGCATTTTTTTGGTACAAAACTTTAAAGGATATCAAAATCACTCGACGTAACACAAATTAAATATGAAGTACTGTATATCTTGTATTTAATGATATTCAAATATTCGTTTAATAATTTTTTACGGCACACGACATTTTTTTTATTGAATTTATTTTTAAATTAAGACGATAACCATAGTTTTTAGGTTCAAGATGGAAAGAATGATTGCTTCTCGTTCACATTCATCACCATGGTAACCCGTTTTGTTGCTAGGAAATGAATTCCCGTGCGAACCTAGCCACAAATGAAACCAAACGACAATAAGATGACAAAACAAACGCTTAGTTTAAAATAAAAATTTTTAGTACTATCTATTCTTCTTCGTATTACTAATTTTCAGTAATTGAAAAAATAAAAAATACTTTAAAGTTTAAATATTTTCGTCTGATACACGAAAATTTCAGTTTTAGTGACGACATCTGTCGGTGATGAATGCAACTGTTAAATTTACCTTTGAAACACGATGGTTCCAACGCCGACCATGTCCTGAGAAACAATGGACCACGTCGATCTTACTAGTTGAATTTGTTGCGGTGTTAAATTTTTAGATAACTGCGGCTCGATATTGCCTTTTAAAACACTTTGTCTACCGACGCTGCAACCCATTCTATTCAAAATAATAAAAAATAAAACAAAAAATTATTCAACTACTATAATTTGATTTAGATATGTATGCAACACTAACCGTTACTCTAAACTTGTATTAAAAAAATAATTTTTATTTTTCTTTAAAAATAAATCGACAATAACGTCCGGAAATGTGCACTCAAAAGATGATTTAATAAATTAGTTCCGCACTTGACATCTTCCGCTATTTTCACTCGTTGAAAATAGTAACTTATTTGAGCTGTATTAATAACGTTAACAACTTTAAATCTGAATAATAATGTTTGATGTGCTATTTTAAATATTAATCATAATCTCGATATTAATTAATTAAAAATTATAGTCATTAATATATTAACAAAGTTCATCAGATGCATTTTAGTTCTTTTTAAACTTATCAAAAATTGCATTTAATATGCGTACCGGTAATTAATGTATTATTCTTTAATCTTGTCGTTACATTATTCTATAAATAACACGATTAATCGTGATTTTTATACTTATATTATCATTAAAAAACGTTATAAACTGACCAAGATAATACATTGTACACTTTCTATTAATTGTCATAGTACATATTAAATATAACAATGAATAATATATATTACATAAAGAGATAACATGAATAAATAATTAAACTTGAAAACCGAGATGAAATTTTTTTCCTGTAACTATTAATGATTAACCAATACAATAAAGAGTAGCAATCAAATAGATCTACTGTATATATGTGGGTGTGCAACTATGACTGTTCTATCGGCGAAAAATTGTAAGTTTGTGTAACTTAAAAATAATTATGTAAATTTGCTAACGTTTTATGTAATGTATAGTATAAATATAACATGAAAGATCACCTGTCAGATCAGCAGTTGTTCCAACGTGACATTCTTAAGAAACGGCATCCGTATCTCGACAGCATCCATCTCTATCAACGGATCTAGCATAAATGAAAGAGCGGAAGAAGGATGAAAACGAGACTGACAAAAATCTGTGACGAACTTCCTCTGTAGTCGATGCTTAATATTAAACATTAATTAAATAAAAAAAAATTAACACGAATGAAAACTTGCAGACGTATTTATGCATACCGTGCATATATTTATATGTATGTATGTGTGTGTGTGTGTGTGTGAGTAATATAGTAATTTCTAAATCAACTTCTCTATAAGATGGCGCCAGTGAAAATTTTTTTATCGTATCATTTAATTATCATGTTATATTTTTAATTATAGTTTTATTTATAAAAATAATCTAAAAATCGATAATAACGATTAGAATTAACTGACGTTTCAGATTTACTTCTGGAAATCGGATTTTGTCCATTATGAGGTGAATTGGAAGGAAATTAGTCTGATCAATAAAAACCTCATCTGAACAACTGTAATGACTAGGAGCAGCATAAATACAAAATATAAAAGTTAATTCTATTTAAAAGTAGGAACAATAAGACTTTCTTGTGGAAGAAATAAAATCATTTTCCTTATTTCTTTTTAAAGATATACTCGCTCAAAATGAAAAGTTCTTTGTAATTTTTTTTATAGACGTCTGTGCAAACATCATTTTTTCTTCCTTTCTTTAAATCAGTAGATCCACATGTCTTTATATATACAGTATATTTATATAAATGAGATATCGATATATACAATACTCTTATTGAATTATAAATACTATATATAAAGATTAATGTAATTTAAAAAAAGTTGATATTTAATATTGTTTTTGCCCAAAATAATACCGATCTGTCTGAAAGAACTTTGATGAAATTTAATATTGTATTAGAAAATCCATAAAATTCATTTACTTTTCAATTTATTTTAAAACAGAAAATCAAAACAATCAATTTATGCTTCGACGTGCAGACTAACTGACAGACCTCTGAAATATTATATTTAATGGAGTTTATATGTATTCTATCTCATACATTTTCAGGAATGTACTAAATTATTTTATATGGTACCTATCGCAACTTGTTTATTAAAAAACGCAATTTGTTTATCATTAAAACGATATTAAAAAGGAAAACAATTTTATTTCTTACAGTTTATTAATAATGATATAAAAAATCAAATACAGTAATAAATATAAAATTCCTTTATGCCCATAAAACCAAGTATTTTTCCCCCTCTATTGTGATCAATCATAATCATAAAAGTTTCAGACAGTGAGGAAAATCAACACTAATATCAAAATTGACTTTAGTCTATATGCATTACTTATGAATTAGTGCATTATGTTCTTAAATAAATAAAATAAAAAAATGTAGGATTTTATAAATTTTAATAAAATAATTATTAATAAGAAAAGAAAATTATTAGAATATTTCCAGTATTATCGCTGCAGTTAAAAAAAAATATTAAAATAATTTCAACTAATATATAATTGTTGTAAATAAAAATAGAAAAAATTATTAAATGCTTGCATTTTTGAAAAAATAATATAAATAAAATTTAATAAAAATAAAACAGACTAAATAAATATGGGCCATTGTAACCTCAAGAAACATGAACGAATAACTCCAATGTATTTATTGTGAAGTAAGAATAAAAATATTTCAATGGATGATATTCCCATATTCAGCCCGAAGCTAAACTGAATGGAACATCGTGTTTGCTTTGCTACATTGTCAAACTATACTTTTCTTTGCTTATCTAAAATTCTAAATCCTAAGGTTTCTGTGTTTTTATTGATAAATAATAAACATAAAATTTAAATTAATAAATAAATTTTTAGTCAATCAGAGAAGTTAACGTTAGAAAAATCAATATTTTCCATTAAGAGAAATCCATTAAATTGTTAGTTTAATAATAAATTTATTTTAGTTCTTTTTAGTTATGTAAAATTGAAGAAAATAAATTGTTTAAGTCGTTATTCATATGTTTTCGACGGTTATCAGCTGAATTTATTATATAAAGATAATTTAGCAGTATAAAAATTGATTAAACATTGTTTGTCGACCGCTTTTACTACTTGGCTCTTATCGTTTTTCTTGTATATACATGTAATTACACAATAAATGTATACTTAATATTTAATTATACATATTTATAAGATATTAAAATGGTGTGTTAAATGATTCTTTTTTGAAAGTTAGATTAGGTTATTCAGAATGTTTTTTTTTTTCTGATAAAAATATATAGGTCATGTCCCACGAGCGAACTCCATCTTTGACAATTTGAACCTAAATGCGTTTTATCTGTTCAATGGGATAAACTAAACAAATGGGATTTCATTAATTTAAATAAGGCAGATCCCAGATTCATATAAATTTGCATTTCTTTTAAAGATTATTTTCCTTTCGAGAGAAATTTAGGAGAAAGTAATAGGAATTTTAAAGCTATCTAAGCCTGCAAAAAATCATTACTTCTTTCACTAGAATGATTTATGATAAAATTTTTATGATCATCGGGTTATCCGAAATGTGTCCAATTATTTTTCTTGAGTCAGTCTGTGTTTTTTAATCATCGCGATAAACCTTCTTCAATTACCTCATTTTTCTCATTAAGATTTCTTTTAATTTGTTAGAAAAAAGAAAAATCTGTACCACCTACACTTGACATTTCGTATCAAATATATATTACGGTTACGAAGTTATAAATAAACTGAAAGGATATTTAATGTTGTATTTTGTAAATATTTTTTAAACTAAAATCGAACTAGTGGAAAGATGTTTACAGTTGTTTTCTTTATTGTATGTTCTTCAAAGACGTAGAAGCAGGTAGTATACAGCCAGAAGCTAAAATTCTAAAATATTGGAAAATTTTCATCGATTCTTTCACTTACTTTCCAAATAAGTATAAAACAGTCAATAAATTATCTATTTTAAACCTTTTATAAGTCTTGTACTTAACAAATTTGCATATGTAAAAATAGAGAAAATATTGGATATGTGATAAGTGAATAAATAATTAAAATATATAAACTGTGAAATTTAATATTTTATTCTTTTAAAATATTTAAAATACAGTAACTTATATAATTTAACCCTTATTTGATTTTTATGCAAAGTCAATTTGAAAATAAACGGAAAATTAATCGATCTTCTTTAATTAATTAAATTCAACATTTTGATGGATATTTTATCTTATATTAAGTTTAAATTAATTTAATAAATATTTCTGTTTTTAATGAAATTAATAAACAAATTAAATAAATTTTACAAGTGGCAATTTTCTTTTAAAAAACTTTAATAATTTTTTTCTTTAATTAAAATATTTAAATCTTTGGGTGTTTTTTCCCTCTTTATATTTAAATGAAATTCAAAACTACAACAATATCAAAACTAGAGATTTACAACTAATCACTAATACAGCAGACTCCAAGTTTATTCAAGCAGCATTGATCTGCTAGAGTTTCATAAATTCCGAAAGAGAAAAATCCTTCTTAACGTTGAATATAATATGAGTTTTATCTTAAATAAATAAATAATTTTTAATAAAAAGATTTCGTGTTTTTTAGTTAAATAGCTCTCATCAGTTTTAATTTTTATAATATAATTTATTAAATACCAATTTAACAGGAAACCAAGAGAAGTTTTTGTTATGTTCTCATTATAAATTATCGTATTGAAAATTTATTTTAAACATAAAAAGATAATTGTTTTTTTAAATATATAATTTGCTATTTTATTTATGAATGCAAAGAAAAAACAGTAGTTTCAATGAATTAAGAAAATAAATTATTTTCCTGATGTTTTTCCTTATCAATTATTTTATGATCAAACATCGTTAATAAAAAATTGATCTAATAATTGAAGAAATTATAATGTTAATTAACAAGTAACAGATAATCCTTATTAATGATTAATAATTATTTATAATTTATCCAATTTTTATTGTTATTTGTTCATAATTCAATAAATAATAATAATATAAAAACTTCAAGATTTAAAACTGCTCATTAATATGGCATAGCCTACTTTTAATAAAAGAATTTATCCTCAAATTTTTTATAAATTCTCTACGAAGTTATGATTATTTTATAACTAATATAAGCCCTATGATAAATTTATTAGCAATCTTTTATAGCAATAATCCCACTCAAATATTAGGAAAGACAACATAATATAAACATTTAATTTATTTAAATATTAACTAAATATAATCAAATTTAGTCCGAAAGCAAGTTAAAATTCCTTTTTCTTTAAGAAAATTTGAAATTATAGAAAAATTTATAATTTCAATCATAAGAATAATTCTGCAGGTTGATTATTAAATTAAATTAAACGATTTTATTTTTCTGTAATTTAATTTTTAGCTCATTTTTTATTAAAAAAATGCTTTATTTAATTAGTTTATTCCCTGTCCGTCTATAAAATGTCGTAGAACATTCATTCTTATTAATTTTGAATTTTCTACGTGATTCCCTTACGAAACGATGCCAGTTAAAATTTTAAAAAGTTCGTGTCTTTGATGTTACTTATCGCATATGATTATTATTACTGTATACTTGTTTAAAAACGGATTTCTTTTTATAAAAAAATAGCTATATTGTTATTTACCACTTGATATTAAGCTTAATCTATATTTTTTTATAATAGTGACAAAAATAAATGAAACGAATTTGATATAATTTCTATTTTTGTCATGAAATTTTCTTAATAAATGAGTAATTCGGCAATTTCGTTGTACGAACAGGCAGTTCTGGAAAAAATTAATTGCTTATTTTCCGAACACATTGATTTTCTTGGAATGATTAAAGATACACGATTAAAATATATTATCAATTCGAACTAAGATTCGGGAGTTAGACTATTTGTGAGTTCAACCATAGATTACATCAGGAGGAAATCTTAAAAATTTGGATGTTCGCTATTATTAAATGGATGAATTTGACTTTAATAGTCTGAATATTAAAGTCGAATCCATCAACTACCCTACTAAATTTCGCAAAAATGCAATAAAACATAATAGTTCAAAAATTATTACGGAGAAACTTTAGAAGTTTAAATGTCCATCATTGTTCAAATGGTTTAAGCCAGGGCCGCAGAGAAGGGGTGATATCTGAGACTTTTGTCACAGGCCCGGCATCGAAAAGGGCTCGACCGTCCGGCCCCGACGTGTCACATAACGTGTCCGATAATTCGCAGGCCACTGCCAGAGCGCACATTCTATTACCCAAAGCAATCGTGCCAAAATAAACTAGACAGTATTATACATCTAACAGTACTTTGATAGACAAATGTTTTTAAAATTTTAATATTGAAAAATTAAAAAATTTAAAAACATTACATAAAACATTTTTATCTAATGTTTAGAAACATTAAATAAAAATTTTAAAAATCCCTTTTAATTTAATGTTTCGTATGTAATGTATCAAATTTTGAATTTATTGTACACTTTTTTAAATAAAAATTTAATGTTTTTTATGACTTTTTTATTAAAGCAAAGTGATGGATTTTTTTTCAAGTAGGGCCCGGAGCACAAACTTGTCACCGGCCCGAAAATTTCTCTCGGAGGCCCTGGTTGAAGCTATTAGGGCCGGTCCTAGGCGGTAGGCAAGGTAGGCGACTGCCTACGGCGGCAAAACCGCCTGAACTAGAGCAGGAAAAAAATAAATACAAACCATAGAAGCGGCATTTTTTGGATTTGCCTGCGGCGGCAAAAAGCTAGAGCCGGTTCTGAAGCTATTGAGTTAACAAACGTTTCAACTTTTATGGAGCGGACCTTCATGCTAAATTTCATTTAAAAAAATCTATTAATTAATTAGTTCGAAATGTAGCACTATCATGAAAGACATTAAGAGACTATTACAAAAGTTTAAATTCCCGCCATTTTTAATGATTACAGAGTTAAACGATGTAGCGTCGTGATTACCTTTAATGGCAGAACATTTCTACAAAATTTTATGAAAATCTACTGATTAGCTCAAAAGTTATTAATGATAATATACAACTAGAGGCAGAATGGCAATCTTATAGGTATATATAAATATATATACTATATATATAAATATTATACACTGATTTATATTATAAAATACAATCTAACAATTAATTTAATCGAAAATTAATTAGGAAGATTTTTAGCAAAACTTCAGTTTTTATTTTCATTACATTTTATAAGTTACAAGCTGGCGGAAGAAAGATAATTCTTATAACAATAAAGGTTTATCAAAGTCTATTTATTGATTTCTTTCAACCATTGATCGTTCTCTTTTGACGTCGGACTGGGTCTATTACTTACTTGACACGTATGGATTAATAAAGTTACTTAGAGAATAACTAAAAGTACTCTATTGATTACTTTCACCCAGTTTGAAGTGAATTATATAAGTCGGAACTTTTATGTTGATCCTAAACTTATTTATATAAAAATATCAACTCCCATTTTGATCACTAAAGAGAATTAAGTTAAAACAAATAGTGATTTAAAAAACATTAAAATAAAAATTTCTAAACTCGATCTGATATAATCGGGATTTTTAATAAGCCGACAAAATTATATTATTTAATTTTTTCTTTAATTTATTTATTTTTATTTTTCTTCCATTTATCATAAAAAAATAATGGAAATACTTATTGGTAATCAAAAATTTTCTCTTACCTGATTGCTACAGTATATCTAAACCTAGGCTTATGAAATATGAAAAATAAGAATTTTAAATATGTTTAAATATAAATTATGTGGATATTTAAAAAATTATTATCAAAATTTAAATCTTTATTAAGTTTACAGATAATTTAAAATATTGAACATTTTTATGTCAATAAAACATTTTAGATCTTTTGATCTCTTACCTGATATGTAAAGTGGCGCCCTCGTTTGGCTGTGATCGATATTATTTCTTTTGAGCGGAAAACAATCATTTCATATGTTTATCAAATAATTTAAGATTAAAAGTTAAATTAGATAAATATTTTTTTTTTCAATTATTTAATATTGTCATTCATAAGATAATTTACAAAATTTCATTTTAGAGTAATATATTACGATATATTACTCTGTGCCTAATTAAAAGACAGGAATTCACAGATATTCTGAATTTTAAAAATATATATGTCTATATTAATAAAATGACTTTTGATGTACCGGTGAATGTCTTAATAGCGCGCACGTCTTATGTGGATAATAAAGCGACAGACGAGTATTATGTAAAGAAAGCAATAGTGAAGTCATTTTTTCCCCCTAAGCCACCATTCTTTTGTCGCATAGTTTGCTTCGAATAATACATAAAAAACTAGAATATTTTAGTATAAAGAAATTTCGAGATAAAAATTCTTTCCATAATTTCGTCATCGTTATCATTTTGTGGTTTTTTTTAATTAGTAAGTCATGAATATTTATGGAACTAGACTTGATCGACTTTAAAATATTTTTTCAATTAATTTAGAAAATATTTTAAATGATCAAGTTATTTTTAAATAAATTTTTGAAATATTTTGATTATACTTTTCCGTGAAAATATTCGACAAGTTTATAAAATAGCTTTAGACTCTTAAAACATTTTTTAAAATGTATTTTTAATTATGTTTCAGTTATAATTAATTTGTTTATTATTACAGTGATGTTAATATAAAATAACACTTAAATAAACGTAAAGTATGTATATATAAATAACAGATTCGAGTGTTTAAAATTTATTTCGTGGTTTAATTAAGCTTCGACAATTACTTTGTTTGTAATGAGATGCAATCATTCGCCATAAAAATTTTGAAAATGCATTGATGTTCCTAATAAGATTTTCCAACTGTTAATGAAAGCAGGGCGTGGTTCATAATAGAGGTATTTAAATAACTACAACAGGAAAACAACGTTGTGGATAATGATTTCTCTAACTCCGACTCTTACAGAATAATAATTTTCAAAACTGCGACAAAAATTTAAAAATACATATTTATTTCCTTTCCAAATTTAAATTTTAATATTATTAATAACCAAGATAAACACAGAAACAATATTAAGAAAATTAAAATTATAATTTTTATATAAATTTATAGAACTCGGGACGACCGCGTGGAAGTTTGCCGCTTAACCACGCTGCCACGCCAACTCGTTGTTAATTAGTATAACGAACTGGTATACTTTCGTCACGTGTTTCTTCGAGGTCATTTTTCTCCATAATGGCTAGCCATTGGCCTCTAACCTTTTACTGTGTTTTAGTACTAGTCAAGAACTCTTACAGAAATAAATTTCGTTTCATTCCGTTTTCCGGCCCTCGAGTCCTCTCCTTGTGAGCTTGAACATATTTTCAATTGCGGCTTGAAACATGGTTATAGTAAAAAATTTATGCAAAATATCTACTTAAAAGAGAAAGCTAAGTTCTTAACTAATGCCTCCCTCAAGGAGCATCAGGAATCTCCTGCAATATTAGAGACTTCCAATATAAACCCCAGTAGATTCCCTGTACCATACAGGCTACGTAACTCGCAGACTGTCAAAAAGGCTCTCAAATCTAACAACCTGACACGTACCTTTAAGAGCACGCCCACAGTTTTTAATTTACTGCACAATGAGAAAGATAAAAGAACGGAGGGCTTTAAAATCAGGTATATATAAAATACCTATCTATAACGTTGATGATAACCAACCGGAAGTATATGTGGGGGCTACAGGCAGAAATTTCAAAGATAGGTTATATGAACATAAGGATAGTATTGCCAAAGGCAATCTCGTAACCACGTTAGCCCAGAGGGCATATGAAAAAGATATAAATATCAATTGGAAAGATGCCAAGGTGGTTAAGATGGTTGACAATCGTAAGGATCTGCCGATAAGGGAGAAACTAGAAATCTTAAAATGTAATTTTTCTGAGAATGTAATTAATGTTAGACAAGCAGAAGAACTGAGCCTAGCATGGAAGTGCGCAGTAAAAGAAAATTGTTAATATTTATGATGTTTTATTATCTACCTCCCCATATAAATAATATGGGGTGAAATAATGTCTCTGTAAACTTTTTATGCTTGTTAGATTAGTTTTATGTTTTAAATGGTTTTGTATTTGAATGTATTCTGTTCGATTAGACAATATTCGTTTTGTAGTTCTTATTTAGAATGTTTTGGTCAACTGATGATAGTATCTCTGTATACTGAAAACATTATTGATAAGTAATTAAAGTATGTGGTTGTGTATCTACTGCAAATGTGCTGTGTTGATCCTTATAAGCTGTCACTGTTGCATTCTTCCAATCTTCTGGTACATCTTTTTGTTTTAAACATCTATCAAATAAATCTGTTAGAATGTCTTCTATTTGTTGTTCTCCATCATGTAAGATATCAACTGTGATGCCATCTTCTCCTGGTGCCTTCCCTTTTTTCAGTTTCTTTATAGCGAGATGAACTTCTTTCAAAATTGGTGATATCTCACTCTTTGAATTTTGCACCAAACAATTATCATTTGTATCTCTATACAGATCAGAATAAAATTCTTCCACACGTTTTAAGATATCCTCTTGGTTTTTAATTATTTTACCATCTTTGGCTTTTAAAGCAAAAATCCTTTTTCTTCCACAGCAAAGATGCTTTTTAAGATTTTATTCCTTTGTTTTCCTCAATGGATTTTTTAACTAAGTTACAATTTTACTTTCTGATATCAGCTGTGATACACTTTCTCATCATTTTACAAAATTCAGCATATTCAATTTTCTTTGAAACAACATTTCCATTTATCTTCATTTCTCTTTGTTTGTTCAATAGTAATTTAGTTTTATCAGATAATTTATCATTTTTGCCCTGACTGTTTTCCGGCCACTTCAGTAGCAGTTTGTATTAGTATATTAGTTATGTTTGCATTTAAATTTTTTATATCTATATCCTACTATTATATAGATGTCACACCTGTGACAGGTAAAAACATGCTTTTTTTGAAAAACAGTGCCATCTGTTGGACGTAAATGCAACATGCGCTATACTACATATTTTACGATTCCATTTCAATGTTTCCGATTGCATTGTTAAATTGAATTTTCATAGATTTCGATTTATTTTCATTTTGATTTTAATTATTTCGTATGACATTGCATTGGAATTGAGCTGTGTCATTTACCATAGCATTCATTTTGTGAGTATAGTTTATTTTTTTCTTTTTTCATTGTTTTTCATTTCGTTTTTTTAACAGTTTTTCTTATTTTTCAGTGCAATTGGCAGTGGAATTGAGCTGTGTCGATTGATCTGCATTTGAATTGAAATATTTCATTAGTACTTTTTATTTTTTGGTTTTTCTTTGTTTTTTAGTTCATGTTTTTCCTTTTTTAATGTTTTGCAATTTTATATGTTTTTGTTATAACTTTCTTCTTTCTCAGTGCAATCGATCTGGTTTAGTTCATCCAAATAATGCTTCGCAGAAAATCAAACTTAGGTCATCGTACTCACGGAGCGGAAGCAGTGCAACGAGTAATTGCAAATCAAACTGAGGAAGAACAGGCATCAGCGAACAAGCGAAACAGACAAAGAATGGCTCAAATACGTGCCAAGGAAGCAGCAGAGCGACATGCAGCCAGACTTGAGGATGCACAGTTGCGAGCACAGCATCGCATTCTGCAGCTTCAGATATGCTTCGTTCTCAACAGAATGAACGCGACAAGCTGAGATGGCTGAAAGACATCAACGAGAAACAGCAGATCAACAAGACTCCATGCTCAGCAATCACATGATTACAATCGCCTTGCATTCAGGTACAACCCAGCTGATGATTATAGTTTGAGCCAGCATGTTCTCATCGACACTATGACTGAAGTGTGTCCTTATTGCAAGGCTCTGAAATGAATAGATGATATATTTGAAATGATTTAGAATTGTGTGGTTTAGATCTAGACACGGATTGCTTCTCACATGGACAATTATATGTTGCGTGTTCTAGAGTCGGCAAACCAGACAATCTCTATATCTGCACAGACAATGGAACAACAAAAAATATTATATACCCACAAGCATTGTGAAATTAAACATATTAGAAACGTGCGCTTTCTCTTTTCTTTCTTTTCCATTTAACCAGACTGAGCCACAGCAACGCATGGCCGGGTACATCTAGTACTAAAATACATAAGCAATTACAGTAGATAAAATAAATGAAAGTATAACCTCGCTACATTGCTAAGAAGAGTCGAGTGCCTACTAGATGGTGTTGAGAAGGTAGGATGAGGAGATGTTATTGTTTGGAAGGAGAATCCAATTCCAATAAAACTTTAGGAATCTGAAATTCTGATGTTTTTTCTCTTTCCTATTCCTCTCTCTTTCCCTACTTGGACCTTGTTGAGGCTCACCAGATTTGACTTTTACTAAAAATCTGTCCAAAGAACTTCACTTCTTCCTTTTCCTCAGGATGTTTTGGAAATACGGCATTGTCTGGTCATTACAAACAATGCTATTATGACTTGTTATAATTTTTATATAAAAAAATGTTTTTTTAAGAGAACACACAACAGACTCATACAAGTTCTAGCATGCGAGTCGGTCATATTCCAAACAAAAATCGTATACCAAGCAAAATTTTTCGCATCCAAACAGGACGTATACCGAGATACCACTGTATATTTGAATCATTCCATCATCATTCTTTTCCTGTCAATTGAGGAAGAAAAAAGTGACAGTAAATGAAAAAGAAAGTTAGCCAGCCTACATACAACTGCCAGAAGTGTAAATTTAATGTCTGAAATTAGCTGCAAAATAATCATTCCATATTTGTGAAATCATCAGAACTATCAAAGATCATACAAATTGTCTAATCAGGAATATAAGGATTATATATATATATATATATTTACATACAATAAAATAAGATAAAAGAAATATAAAATAGTAATTGCTATGTTTATTCATAACACAGATAACTGTAAATTAATAGTTCTTTAATGTTTTTGAAGTTGCAGAACACTTAATTATAAAAAGTTTTTATTGAAATCATCATTATTTATATAAGGTAACTCAGTCATGAAACTAAGAATAAAAATATGCTTGCAGTTCTTACATAACTTTTATTAAAAATTATAGGTTAGATATATTCATATATTTCATAATTTTGTGGAACACTTCATAAGTTCAGGGAACACTGGTTAACAACAACTATTCTAACATTTCAGATTTTATTTGCAAAATGCACAATAAATTAATATTTCTGTATACAGTTTTTAATTTATGAGTTCCATAACAACAGTTGCTAAGAGCAATAGTTTACACCTAATTATAGACACCAGGCATAGACAGTGTATGACAGTCCCAGGCCCAGCAGTATTACATAGTGATGACGTAGACGTAGACACAGCAGACGGTGCTGGCGGCTCTGCGAAGCAGGGATAAGCATCATCTACTGTATGTCTATGCCATCACTATGTCATATTGCTGGGCTTGAGACTATGTCATACACTATGTCTGCCTTATGATTATAATTAGGCCCAAACTATTGCTCTTAACAACTGTTATTATGGAACCATAGCTTTAATGAGTTTCCAGGTTTGCAAGTTTTTTCAAATATGAAATATCAAAAATAATCAAAAATATGAAAATTAACTGTAAATATAAATGCTAAACATTCATAAATAGACATTTCAAACCACATATATAACTATACAAAAATATATATTTTTTTAAAAATATTCTTTAATAGTCTAAAATATTTTTAAACGAGAATAAAACAGTGTACCTGAGGAGGGTGCAACTAAGCACCGAAAGCGTTTATACGTTTTAGAAAGACAATAAATGTATAATTAATCTAAACTGCAAGAAGTGCTAGTATCAAGTTTGTTTAACTATACAATATAGTACAACTGAGTTTTAGCAGAACTCTATCATCTATTATAATATCAGAAAAATCAAAATGATAACATTGATGATAGTAGTATGCTCTAAGATTGCCATGATTTTACCAGCATACAGAAAGACACCACTTAACACTGCTCTGTTTAATGCTGTTTCAATATAACACTGTTTTTTTTTATTCTATATTTTTTATTGATTCACACTTTGGCATGGCTTTTCAAACCATTATACTCACAAATCCGAAATCACACTAATCTGTGGCTTTGATACTCCTATGCCTTGCAATGCATTTGATATCAAGTGCAGTGCAGTATATATGAAAGTCTGCTGTGGTCACAGTTCATATTTATGATCATTCATCGACATTATTTTACAGTTAAAGTTTAACTAACAATACTATTAAATCAAACTAACAAGTTTAACTAACAATACTTTATTTAAGCAGTTAAAGTTTAGCCACTATTACAAAATTATGGATCAGTTTATATAAAATGATTCAAATTTTGATAGATGTTCAAGGCAAGACGAAGTGTCATGGATGTGATGTCTTACTGTCAACAGTTGCTTGCTGAATGAAAGAGAAAAAGGCAAACAATTTTTCGTTAGATGATTCTTAACAAAAAACAAAAATCCTCATCACAAACAAATTATTTACTCAAATATTTTTGATTTTCATGAATGATTTATGAATACAAATTGATATCAGCAATAAAAATGCCTATAATTAATGTAATACAATAGTAATAATACATGTTACAAAATAAAAAAAGGTATGCATATTTTTTTTATTCATTGTCCCATTTCACCTATTCCCATTATTTATGTGTTAAGATGACCTTGCTTAATGCTGTTTCATTTAGCGTTTGGTTTTTTGAAACGTATCCCCCGCATTACAGGGTCTTACTGTATTATGCAAATAACTTTCATTCCTGAATTGTGTCTAAGGCAGTAGTTCATTTTTAATAAAGCTCATCTCTATTTGTCAATAATAATAAATAATAAAAATTCTTTACCTTTATATGACAAAATATAATTTATTATTACCATTATTATAATTTACTTGATTTTAAATGCCATATTTTCATTTCTTTAGATACACCACTGGGTTAAATCACTATTTCAACACAAAATATTGATTCAGTTTGATGGGCAATTAATTTTATGATCAAAATTTCATTGTTAAGAATTGAATCCATTTTTAACATTGTCTATGGGAAATTTATTTTTATTTTACATATTCTTATTTTATGAGCTCACTCCAGGAATGAATTAACTCTTAAAGTTGAAAATTACCTGTATTTAAAATATGATAATTTATATATATCCATGTATGTTTAATAATAAATTAGAGAATCTTTAAAAACCAAAATTCTGATGCTTATATAATACTACAGGAAATAAAACAAAAATTTTAAAGCAGGAAGATAATAGTTAATTAATAATAAATTATTTTCCTGTTTAAAGTGCTTGCATTATTTTCAGTAGAACTGAAGAAGAAATAGTTATTTGTTAGGAATAAATATGATCAATACAGAGACTGCAAAAGAAAACACTACTAACATGAAGAGCACAAAAATATATCATTACCTTAATGCAGTAGTTTCCAAATTTTTTTGTTTTTGCATCCCCTTTCTTCATAAAAAACTGGTACCCCTCATTTTCATAACAGTCTAATTTTATAAGTACTTTCTATTTAAAATTTAATACTATAAACAATATACCATATTTTGTATAAAATAAAGTTCTTATACAAAAATTCAAATAATTAAAATTCGAGATAAATCTTTAAATTCAATTGGAATTTATTTAGAAAAAAAAAAATTGTATTTTCTAATGGTTAATTATATATTGCAGAATCATCAGCGAGTGCTTCAGATAATTTATAATTTGTACTTTACAGTTATCCCGAAAATTCCGTAATTAATTTTTATAAAGAAATATGTTCTTAATTAATAAGACAAACTTTGTTAATAATAAAGAAATTTTGTTTAATAATTGCATTAAATTATAAAATCATTCATCATCTTCATACATATTCTTTTATTGCTGGCGTAGCTGCAACAGCTTTACTAGTAGTCATTCATCGATAACCGACATATTCTTTTATTGCTGGCGTGGCTGCAACGGGTTTACTAGTATAAATAAAAGATTAAATTTCTATTTCAAGTTCAAAATGTAAAATATATTCATTATCAAGGTCGGTTACATAGGTGTGGCGGCGAGGTAACTGCCTCCGGCACCGGATTGATATAGGTGCCAAAATGAATTGTAAAAATATGAAATATATAATTAAGAACAAAAAAATATTAATGAGACAAAATTCGTAATAATACTTAAATAGATGGAAATATTCTGAGTGTATTTTTCATATTTCAAAGTTGTATTTCCATGATTACTAAATTAGAAGCGCATTTTATAATTTACAGACACATAGGATTTTCATACTCTTTAAATATAGCAAATGTCATTTGTCAAGAATTAGAAATAGAAACTGTATTTCCTCCAATAAAATTAAGAAAAAAAAACAATTATTTGATTATGAATGCAGTAACAATGTAGTACTTGACCCAAAGAAAAAAATTTGAAATAGAATTTTTCAATTTTACTGGCTGCTACAATCAATTCTTTGGATGAAAGATTTAAAATTTTTGAAAGGTCATGATGATATGTTTGCCTTTCTTTACGATATATCTCATATAAGAAATATAGAATAACACTAAAGTTGAAAAATATTGTAACGACTTGTAATTAATGTTAAAAGATGAAGATGAGGTTGATATATCAGCAATAAATCTAAAAGAACTTGCGAACTTATGCTTTATTTTCTAAATTGAATAAAAAATGTTCAAGATATATTAAATTTTATATGTAAATCTGATTTTGAATGCATATTTCCAAATTTTGTTGTAGAACTAAGAATATTATTAACACTACCTGTAATTGTAGCTGCAGCTCAGCGCAGTTTTTCTAAACTGAAATTTTTTACAAACAGCAACAACACAAGACCAACTGAATGATTTAGCAATAATTTCTATAGAAAAGACGATATCTAAATTACAATAAATTATAAAGATGCAATCAAGTAATTTGCTCCAATAAAAGCTCGAAGAGTAATTTAGAACAAATTATATTCAATTTTTCTATTAAGTATTGTAATGTTCAAACTATTTTTATTCTTTTTTATACAGGGTGAAGAAAAACTTCGTAGTAAAATTTTGTATATTGATAGGGGACAAGTCGAAAATGTTTAATGAACATAGGTATAAATGGCACCGTTTTCGAGTTATAACCCTTTAAAGCTAGCCAATCATCATCGAGTTTAAACAAAGCATCGTGAGGCGTCGAGTTGCCAAGACGCGTCGCATTGCGTCGCTTTCCTACTGACTTCCGAGTTACTGTCCGTCTAGCTTAGCCGCGACCATCGACGCAAGTACGCGTGCGCTAACTGAACGAGTCCAGTAACAAAATAGCCATGACAGCTTCGCACATATTTCGAAAAGATTTGTTGGGACTTGTGCTAGCAATCACAAACAGAAAAAGATAAGCGAAAACACTAAGATGACAAATAACATAAATATGCAAAAAAGTAAATCGAAACCGAACCATTCCCACCCGTCATTATACCGACTGCGACTCTCCCTTTCGCGTTTGTTCATCCACCTTAGCTAAGCGCGGCTTTCGTGGACGGACAATAGTAAGAAGGCCAGCGATGCAATGCGATACTTAGTGGCAACGCGATGCGTCATGACGCTTTGTAAAGTAGATGGTGATTGTCTAAATTTAAATAGTTATAACTCGAAAACGGTATCATTTAGACCACATGTTCATTAGACTTTTCGACTTGTTTCGAGGTCCCCTATCAGTATACAAAATATTACAAGGAAGTTTTTCTTCACCCTTGTATAAATATAAATAAAACTTTTTTATATTTAATACTAATTTTTCTTAAAATGTCTGTTATTCTAAATAGAGTATTCTTCATTACTTAGAGTTTTTAAAAATATTCTAAAAGGCGCCGTTTTTAAAACTTTCCTCAGGCACCACAATTAGTCGGCCGGCCCTATTCATTATATTTTTAATATTCTTTTTATTATATACTTTTTTTAATATTATTTGTGGTGAAAGAGAGATAATAAAGTATTATACTCTCGATTATAAAACAAAGGAAAATATTTTAAAGTGATATAACGAATGCCAATAATATAATTAAAGTATGCAAAAAACAAATTTTCAAATAAATAAAATTTTATTACTGACTAGTTTTGTGCTATTTTAATAGACATAAAACGAAACTTGAAGAACAACTTTAAAATGCGTCACAAAGAAACGTTTCAATCAGAATGAAACTTTTCTGGATTAAAATTAAGATTGCTTGCATAAAACAGTTATTTGTTTGAATCGAGCCACTCTTAACGATTTATTGTTAACAAATTCATTTTGGATATAAAACTGATCAAAATGAGTTTCAGGAAATCGTTTTATTGAATTCAGAACTAAAGCTGTTAAATGAGAAACAAGTTTCTCATGTACAGGAAAACTTCCTTAGCAAACTTTTATAGACCGTATTATAACAATCACTAATGGAAATAATCGCATATTTTCCGAACATGGCATTTATTTTGAATGATTAAAAGTTAAGGGATTAAAATATACTAGAAATTACCCGCTCATATAAATGAGCGGAAATATAATCATGTGATTTAATTTAATAACGCTATATATATAACGACAAAAACACCTCCGAACTCGTGTAGGGAATAGATCGGATACCTCCGAATTCGTGTAGGGAATCCGTCGATGAGGAAATCGTAAAACGGCATCCATTATTATGACGCTGCATCTATGAATTCTGTCTTTTTAGAGGAACTGCAATTTCAATGTAATTTTTATTCTTTAATTTTTAAATTATTAATAACAACAAATAATTTTCGCTGTCGAAAACATCCAAAAATTAGAATTTTCTAAATATAACCTATTTATACAAATCGGTACAGTAGTTCAATCGAAAAAGAGACATCCAGCCAGCCAGCCACGTTTGACTAATAATATATATGATATCATCAAAAATTGACATGTTCAATGCAATTAATTTATATATTTAATTATATAAATAATAACCTAAATATATTACGCTATAAAAATTGTAGGAAGAATTCAGTAAACCATATTATGTTAACCGTTGATAAAAAAATCTGCATCACTTTCTGATTTTTATCTTTAAATACAGAATGTTCCCTGTATTTAAACTGATAAATTTATATTGTTAATTGATATTATTTAAAATTAGACGTTTTTAATGGCCTGACCATCCTTTTTAAATTTATAAAAATAAATTAAATAGTTCAAAACTTACAAGAGAGATGCCATTAAAGTTTGAACACCCTTTATGTTTAATTGGTTGCAGTTAAAATATTAATTGATATATCTTTGATATCATATTCATTGATGCGATCGTCTCGTTGAATTTCATAAAAATCCAATTAATAGTGTAGGAAATATTAAGAGAGTATCTCATACGTTTGAACGTCCGCCATTTCTAACCAGTTGTAGTTAAAAAATTAACTATGATGCAGTGTTGAGAATTTTAACGATAGAAGATCATAACCAAATTTCATGAAAATCTACTAATTAGTTGAAAAGTTATTAATAGAAACAGATACAGATGATTTCATAAACCCTCTTTTAGGAAGGATAAAATAGAATTTTTTTATTAGGAAAGTAGGATAAAAATAATTCTTTAAATCTAAATATTATGTTTCTATTTGATATTTTAAATATTCAGCTCATATGTGTGTAATTTTTTATGACCTTTATTATAACTTCAAACAAACTATTTATTTAAGGTAGAACTTCGATAAGTATTAATAGCTTGTAAGCTATACATAATAAAATAATTTATTATTTTATTTTAAAATTATTGTTTGGGGTAGCCACGACACCAACCGTAGGGGGGAGCACCTATTGGAGTTTCTGATGGGTACTAACCTGTTTATTTTAAATAGAGGTAATGAACCGACCTTTGCTGTTGTTAACAGGAGGGAGGTCATTGACCTAATGTTAGCGACTCAGCATTTTTCCGACCTAATTGAAAACTGGCATGTATCTGATGAGCCTTCTTCGGATCACAGATATATTTGCTTTAATCTACAAGGTATGGCACCTAGTCAGGTTACATATAGAGACCCTCGCAGGACTAATTGGGCTTCCTTTAGAGAAGACCTTAAATTTAACTTGGGAGGTGTTCAGAGCAGATTTTGCTCGGTGGTGGATTTAGAGATGACTGTTGACCAGATTCAACAGGCAATCCTCTTATCCTACCATCAAAACTGTCCTGTCAGGACTGCTCGCTCATCAAGGCGAGTTCCTTGGTGGAATGAACGGCTGGGGTCTTACACGTAATGTTAGGCGGCTTTTTAACAAAGCTAAGAGGACTGGTGATTGGGAAGGCATATAGGAGTGCTCTCACCAGTTATAATAAGGCCATTAGGGCCGAATTGGCCGCGTGGAAACGCTTCGGCTTTCCACTCTGGAGGACCCGGGTTCGAGTCTCGGGTCTCACCCCTTGAAAATATTTATCATGGGGTCCGGGCCCGGCCCGTCGATCCCCGTCCTCCACAATCCGGCTGACCCCTCCGCAGGGGTGGGCAGCCTGTGGAAGGGCTTGTTTCGCCCCGCCACTTAGTACTCTTACTGAGTGGAAAGCGGCGTCATCTGTTGACAAAAAAAAAAAAAATAAGGCCATTAGAAAGGCTAAAAGGTCTTCCTGGAAATGGCACTGTCAGGGAATTGAGGATATACCTGAGGTATCCAGACTTGTTAAGATAATGTCTAATGGGGATTATTGCAGGGTTGGGCTCTTAAGCTGCCTAACGGCAGTACGACTACTACTTGCAGGGACTCTTTAAAGGAACTTTTTCGGGTACACTTTCCTGGGTCTACCTTGATTGAGGACTCATCCT
>AYEL01085791.1:0-13308 GCA_000484575.1 Olivierus martensii
AGTTTAGTAAAGTTTGTTTTTTAACTCACTGCTTTTAGTGCTTAAATTTATCGTAAGTTTAAAATATAAATAGTTATATATATTTAAATATGCTAAAATAGGAAGCTATAGCTAAATTAATATTTTGTTAGTATAATAAAATAGAAAAATTTTTTAAGATACTTGCTTCTGCACATTCTGTATTATAAATTTTTTATCATGTAACTAAAGGATGGTCTGACAGTATTTTCATTATATTACATATAAATTTTTGTCTGCTGACTTATTATTGTATTATTTGATATGCTTAAAAAATAAAAAGTTAAGCATGATTTAGAGTTTTATTGTATTAAGAATTTTAAAATATAGTTAATTCCATATATTATAAAATTACAAAAAAAAACTAATAATTCAAAAATGAGAAAAAATTCATTGAAATTTTTTAAGGAAATTCATTCTATAATTCAGTTAGTGATTAATGAATTAATTATATATTTTTTTAAACTTATAGTTTAAATTTTTATTTTATGAAAAATTTCCATATATTATTGAATTTCTGTGCAAACTGAAGAGTCCACTATAGTTGCAGAAGTGAACACTTTTATCAATATATAAAAACTTAATATAACAAGCTTATCAAGAAAATAATCAGTTTACTGCTAATTATGTTGTTATCAACCTATTGAATCCCACTGCTGGGAAAAGCTTCCAGTATTAGAAGTTTTCCTTTTGTAATTGATGTTATTTCATCTCTTCATTTCATTTTGTCTTCCTCACTTTTGTGTGCTATCCCTGGGAATCCAAACTGTTGAAAGTTTATTCCATGGGTCCCTGTTTTTCCTGGCCAAGTAACCTGTCTAGTTCCATTTTGGAAATTTTACTGTTTTGATGGCATTATTTATTTTTGTGATTTGTCTGAGGATCATAGATTTGATTCTGCCTTTTCTGTTTATTCTTAGCATTAATCTTTCTATTGCTCTTTGACATATTCTTAGTTTGTGTGTCTGTTTGGTAGTTAGTGCCCATATTTGTGATCCATAGGTAAGTGCCTGTAGTATTATCATGTTGTAAAGTTTTCTTTTGGGCAGATTGTAAGATCATTTTTGAGCCAATCCTTAAAGGATCCCAAAAATTTTTCTGGTGATCCTTGCTTCTATTTCTTTCTCCATTCTTTTGTTGAAGGAAATGATTTGGCCAAGTTATTGAATTTTTCTATATATTGTACAATTCTTAAACTAGTGTTGATGAGGGATACTGTGTAGTTATTGCTTTTTCTTATCAAAGTTGATTTTAAGCCATGTATTTTACAGTTTTGTATAGATCAGGGAGACCAAGCTTCATGTCACTAGCAGCCATATAGAAGAATCTCTAATGCTTGAGAGCCACATCAGTTTTTTTGGGTAATCCTTACAATGGCTTCAAAAATTATTTATTACATATTTCACATGCATTTATTTTGTTTATTATGCATACTACTTTTTACAATAAATAAACAAATTACAAATATATTATTTTTTAAAATTTAGTATGTACTAGTAAATCTGTTGCAGCTACCCCAGCAATAAAAGAATATGTCGGTGATTGGTGAATGACTTTTATAATTTAATGATTTCAAAATTTAATACAATTATTAAGCAAAATTTCTTTATTATTAACAAAGTTTGTGTTACTAATAAAAAACATATTTCTTTATAAAAATTAATTACGGAATCTTCGGGATAACTGTAAAGTACAAATTATTATAAATTATCTGAAGCACTTGCTGATGATGCTGCACTATATAATTAACCATGAGAAAATACATTTTTTTCTAAATAAATTCCAATTGAATTCAAAGATTCGTCTTGAATCTTAATTATTTGAGTCCATATTCTGATTCCACTGGGAACCTTTTTTGCTATCAATAATAACACACAAAAAATAGCCCTTCATGCAAGGTATAAGAAAAGTTTTAATTATCTATAACGTTTTCGGACTAATTAAAGTCCATCATCAGTGGTACGTTACAATTAACTAAGTTCTAAAGTTCTTTTCTTTAATTAGTCTGAAAACGTTATAGATAATTAAAACTTTGCTTATACCTTGCGTGAAGGGCTATTTTTTGTGTGTTATTATTGATATATAAAGCAAGAGACTTTTGAATTATATGTGTTTACTTTTTTGCTATTCAAATGGAAAATCATGATCACTTGATTTAAATCATTCTGGGAATTAAAGCATGTTCGCCAACTTGGCACAATTCATCTCCTTCCAATCATTTTATCAATGGTTAATTTAGTGCTGTTGGATAATCAGTCTTCTATTGCCTTATTTCTTAACAATGTTACAATTATTCTGCATTTTATATCCAATTAATTAGGAGTTATTCCAGAAGTTTCTATTGAATTTAATTAAAATACTCCACTGTAGTATTTAGCTGGAGGCATTAAAATATGTCGTTGGGCTCGGGAAAAAATTTATGTGGGAAAATAATTTTAAAGTTATAAAGTTGGGGCAATTTATTATCCCGTTTCGGACTCAACTTCAGCACCTTCTTTCTATGATTAATTATTGCATAAGAAAATTGAAGGATGATATCGGGCCCCTTTGAATCCTGTGCCGGAGAATTTTACACCATCATCCTCCTCCTCTCGTCAGCCCTGCTTTTGCTGCTCATTTGAAAGTGTATCTTCCTTGAGGCATGCTGCCATGAACCCCACTTAATCTTTCTTAAAGCCATTAGACATTCTGTCCACTAACAAACAATTGTACAGTTTACAAACAGGAAATTCAGTTGTTTTTCTTGCTCAAAAATGTGATGTCAATACATGGCGAATCTAAGTCATTCAGATTCCCCATTTACTATGGGTATAATTGCAATGATTATAAAGTCTGCAAAAATTGTACGAAACGAAAGAGATAATCTGTAGGTAGGTGAAAGTTCCTAAAAATCAGAGGTGAAATTCGGCACCATTTTCGAAATATGCATACCTTTTCATATGAATCTTTAACACAATGGAATCAATGACCATGCATTAAATTACGTGTGGGTAGGGTGGATTGTTAACTCTAATAAATAGTCATTATTATAGCAATCTCTCGAATATATCACTGATTTGACTGCTGTTCTTTTTGCGATCGTTGACTTATTGATTTCTTTCGTTTGGTACTATTTTTCAAACGTGATATTGCTTTCTTAGGCATAAAACTATAAAATGTAAAAAATACACACAGCACTTAAAACAGTCCCTATTATGTTTTTAATGATTTATTAAAATAGGTACCTAATTATTAGTTTTTTTTACCAATCTCCGTCTTCAATACTGGGCCGCTGATATTCACGCCTCACCCACTAACTATAGAAATCCATTGATCTAATGCTTCTTTGACTTCTGAATCCTTTCCATCACACTTTCTTTTTGATGTTCCTGGAATTTCTTTTTGTAATGCCCACTCCTTATACAGTTGATAGGGATTGCTGTAAGTACTATTTTTATCGGACTTTACAAAATTAAAATTATACTATCTCGCAGATCGAAATCATCTTGCAAACAAGTTATTTTACATGTCTATTATTCTTCTTTTGTAGTTTTATTACTGTTCTTTAGTCTAACAGATGATAAAATCTAAACATGTTAATTTGTTGTTCGGAAAAATGATCGTTGCCGTATATTCCAGCGCGAATGTTTTCACCAATAGAACTTCCTAATTTTGACACATGACTATAGATTGGCAAACATCTTGACCAACTGAGAAATCTCGTAGAAAAATTTAAGGATAAACATATTTTGGTATTCCAATTACACACATGAGCTGTCAACGAAACGGATGGACTGTAATCGGATTCATTGATCCGATCTCATACACATCCTCATACACATCCTCTGAATTTCCTTAAAATCATTTGATAAAACTATCCAGTGGTAAATCCAGCAGGTTAGAAAGGGAATACAGTGGATTTCGCTTAATTGGGACATGTTGGGCCAAGCCATTTTATCCCAATTAAGCAGCTGTCTCAATTAAACGAAGTAATAATAAACTCTAAAATAAAATATGCAATTCGTAGATAAATAAATAATAGGTAAAAAATAATAATTATGTACCTATTTTAATGATTTATTAAAATAGGTACCTAATTATTAGTTTTTTTACCGATTTCCATCTTCAATACTGGGCCGCTGATATTCACGCCTCACCCACTAACTATAGAAATCCATTGATCTAATGCTTCTTCGACTTCTGAATCCTTTCCATCACACTTTCTTTTTGATGTTCCTGGAATTTCTTTTTGTAATGCCCACTCCTTATACAGTTGATAGGGATTGCTGTAAGTACTATTTTTATCGGACTTTACAAAATTAAAATTATACTATCTCGCAGATCGAAATCATCTTGCAAACAAGTTATTTTACATGTCTATTATTCTTCTTTTGTAGTTTTATTACTGTTCTTTCTTTTCAATAGTGGAGTACCGAACATCCCGGTTGTGAAGTTTTTAATGAAATAGCCAATTGGGGCCATCTGTCCGTCATAGTCTTGGTAGAGGGCAGCACCGATCACTGTATCCGATGCGTCAACAAAAAAGTGAAATGCCTTCTCAAAATCGGGGTGGCATAGAGTGGGTGCAGTAGTGAGCATGGTCCCTATTCTATTCCAAGCACTTTCAAAAAACCTTTTCTGCTACTGTCCCAATTAAGCGTTTAAATTTGTATTAGTTTATTAGTTTGGTTTCCAGGTATCTAAAGTGTCTAAGAGCAAGAAGTAGGGCCAGACACTTCTTTTCAATAGTGGAGTACCGAACATCCCGGTTGTGAAGTTTTTAATGAAATAGCCAATTGGGGCCATCTGTCCGTCATAGTCTTGGTAGAGGGCAGCACCGATCACTGTATCCGATGCGTCAACAAAAAAGTGAAATGCCTTCTCAAAATCGGGGTGGCATAGAGTGGGTGCAGTAGTGAGCATGGTCCCTATTCTATTCCAAGCACTTTCACATGCTTCACTCCATCGAAATTTCACATATTTTTTTTATAAGTTCAGTCAGTGGCATTGTGATTTTCGAAATGTCTTTCAAAAAAGGGGCAATAAAAATTCGCAGCTCCCAGAAAGCTTCTAATGTCACGGGTGTTCATTGGCCTCTTCATCCCCTTGATGGCTTCGGTGTTGTTCGGGTTTGCATGGATACCTTCATGATCAATCACATGACCAAGATATTTAACGGATTGCACAGCAGTTTTACATTTGGACATGCACAGCGAGAGCTCAGCTTCCTCAATTAGCCCTAATACCTCATCGAGGAGTTTAATGTGGTCTTCCATACTTTTAGAGAACAGAACATCATCATCTTGGAAGAGAAAGCGGCCCCTGCTGATATAATTAGCCAAAACAGAGTTCATGACACGTTGGAAGTACCTTCCCGAGTTCTTCCCCCCTTGATATTAGCTGCATAACTGATATTTCCCCAGGGTGTGGAAAAAGTGAATACTTCCCTCAGGTGGGGTGCAACAGGGATTAGGTAATACTCAATTCAAATCAAGGACGGAAAAAACCTTACTACCATTTATTTGTGTGAGAATGTCATCTATCCTCATCATTGGGAAGACTTGGCCCTGGGTCACATCATTCACATGCCTTAGGTCAAGGGTTATTCTTATGTCGCCATCACTCTTTTTTATAACATGGATGGGGGAATTCCACGTGGACATAGAAGGCTCAATGATGCCAGCAACTAAATAATCATCAATTTTATGCTTTAAAGGGGAGAGGTAAATGTGGGGTATGCAGTATTGTCTGGTGTTAATAGGAGTGTTATTGATCAGAGTAAACTCATGTACGAATTTAGAAGTGCCTTTAACATCCTTAATACTCTTGCCAAATATACCATCATGTTTGGCGATTACCTCGCGGAGTCTAATCGTGTATTCCCTTTTCAAGTGGTCTAATTTGACACCATTCGGCATATCACTACTGGAGGTCATCAGGTCCCAACTCCCTCCCATCTGGCCTTCTTCTGAAATGTTATTGCTATTTTTGATGAGACTGGCCACACAAAAGAATATGTCGGGGCACCGACCCATAAAATCCATTCCTAGTATCCCTTCATATTCAACATTATCAAGATTTACCATGCCAAAGGGGTGGCTTATAGTGCAGTCCCCACTAACTATTTAGAGATTGACCTCACTTTTACACTCGACAGTGCCACCTCTATATGCCTCTTATAGTATAGATATGCCTCTTATTCTAAAGTTAGCAGTTTTAACGTCATCATTATGAATGAGGTTCTCCTTAATGATTGATCTCTCAGTGCCGGTATCAATTAGGAGTGTTACATACCTCTCATGTATGTTACACCTGAGAACAGGTAACCCGCAGTTGGTTATATGTGATATCGTAGGCCAGATTTTTGTCTTTGGAATCGCACAACTGGCCAGCTATGCGAATCCCTTTTAGTTTCCCCACAGTTGGTTATATGTGATATCGTAGGCAAGATTTTTGTCTTTGGAATCGCACAACTGGCCAGCTATGCGAATCCCTTTTAGTTTCCCTGATTCGGGCAATTTAGGAATTTCCCTGTATAGATGGTCAGGGATTTGCATAGGAAGCACAGCCTTCCTTGTCTCTGTCCATTACCAGTATTCTGCCTAGCATCATCACTGTTTGCGGTCAACATTTTGATCACCTCAATGAGGCTTTCAACCTGCTTCTCCAGCTTTGCAAGGCATTCATTATCCTTGCCACTACTTTCTGCATCACAGTCGTTTTTGTTTGCTTTAGGGAATCCCTCTTCCCTTACCCTATTTTCATTAACACTAATATCGCTGACAGGACTCGGACCGTAAAGATCATAAATCTCCTCAGCATACATAACTGTCTCATTGAGTCCTGTGAGCTTCTTTTCCATCACCTTAATGCGGATATGAGGTAAGAGGCCAGTGATGAGTTAGTTGGTTACCTACCATCTCATCCTTCACACCAGCAAGGTGGCATTGTTCTTTGACGACCTCATCAAAAGCAAGTTCAACCCTAACAAGGAATTCATTTACGCCTTCCCCTTTCCCTTGCCTTAGCGAGATAAACTTATCTAGACAGTTATCTTTACGGGCTGTTGGCCTTACAAAAATTCGAATTAAACCATTCTTGAGCTTCTCATAGTCACGTCCATACGCTCTCCATAGCTTGAGCATTAGGTCGAGAGCAGCACCTTTCAAGCGGGCCTGTAGGGCAATGTTCTTAGTTTGCTCATTCTAACCTGCAGATTCGGACACTTCTAAGGTTTCAAAGAAGTCTTGCACAGTCAGTGGGTCCGTGGCGAGACCAGTGAAAATGGGGATCTTCCCAAGAAACTGGTTACAAGAGGGGATATGCTAATCACTGGTTTCTCTCCTTTAGTGTCCCCATTCAGCCTGACAATTCCTTGTCGACGTCACGAATTGGTCCTGATTCCGTCATCTCCTTAGTTAAGTTATCAATACATGGGGAAAAATAAGGAAACACACTCAAGAGGGGCTGTATAATCCTGTCGCAGATGCCAATGTGGAAGTAAGGTGAATTCCCAAAGAATTCTTTACTTTAGGATGGAATACACAACCCCCTATACAGCTGTTGGCGACAAACTTCAGTGTGTCCCATATAAAAAAAAAAGGGAAACCGTGCCCAGTGTATTGTTACGGCACCAAGGAGACACAGAAACAGACACAATTTGGTATATACAAAAAATTTAACTTTAGTTTCAATATAACCCAAATATGGGAACCAATAATACAAAATAAATACATACAGATAGAAAGACGAGCATTTTACAAATCTTGTAGGGTAGATGCACTCGGACTGAGATTTGTCTTCCCTTTTTCCTAGTTCCTTAGAGTTAAAGTCTTTGCGGATCTTCTTTCAAAGCTCAAAACACGCTTCCCTAGGCAGAGAACACACTAAGCCAGTCCACAAAAAAATGCTGTTTGAAATTCCCACTGGTCTATATATAGGCTCACCACTCACCTGTGTTGCCCTCTCGTGGACAAAAGTGTCGCCCTCCATAAAAAAAAAATTATTTTACTGGTCAATGACCACAGATGTTAATGCTATACATATCCCAATCAAGTTTCCTGAATATCATTTTTAAAACTAAGATGAACAGCTTGGGTGCTATTGGATCTCCTTAGTTTCCTCTATCTCTTTCTATTTTGAAGGGGAGGTTCTGTTTTTTCTAATTTTATTGTAGCGTAGTTGTTGTTATAAATATTCTTTAGTGTTTTAATGTATCTTTTTTCAATTGATTGCTCTTTTAAACTTGTGAATAGGGATTTGTGAATAATGGAGTCAAATGCTTTAAAAAAAATCATTGGAGGCTTTATATAAGGGTTTATTGAATTCTTGTATTTTTTGATATGGTTTATTGTTTGAAGATGAACTATGATTAAGAAGTTTTTCCTGAACCTTGCCTGTTCATATGAATGATTTTGATCCAATTGGCTGCAGATTTGGTTTTAAATGATTCTAACAAAAATTTTGTAGTTTTGACGGATTAAGCTAATTAGTCTGCAATTAGTAATTAGTTAATATCTGTTTTGCGTCCTTTTTGTGGATCAGTATTATTTCTGAGTTTACCACTGATTTAATATGTTCAAAATAAAAAATACAGAATATTCTGTATTCTTTTGATTATTATTTGGTTTACAAAATAAAAATAAAAATTTAACTGCTCTCTTCAGCATTTGACTAACTATTAAACTAATTCTAAGCACACACAAGCAGTCCAGTATTTTTCTAATAAAACAATTTAATCTGAGTAACGTTTCTGGCTTCTATGCCATCATCAGCTCCTACAAACTTTTAATGTTTTAATTTAAGTTCAAATTTTATTGTAGAATTTTTTCGAATTTTTGAACTTAAATTCTTAAAGTTATATTTTTAGTTCTAGAACTGTAGTGTTTTATATTGTATTCTATTAAAAGTTTGTAGGAGCTAATGATGGCCTAGAAGCCGAAAACATTTACTCGGATTAAATTGTTTTGTTAGAAAAATGCTGGACTGCTTGTGTGTGCTTAGAATTAGTTTAATAGTTAATTATTTGTTTTATTATAAGCTGAAGATAGTTGAAAATGCCAACCAAAAATGTTTCTTGATTAAAAATTTTAGAATGGAACTGTTATATAGTGCTTATTTTTGTTCATTTTACATTATGTAATAAGTAGTTAGTTTGTGTGTTTATATTTTTATTTTAAAAGAGTTGAAAACATTGCCATAATAATACTAATGGCAGTAAAATATTATTATGTTGCTGTTTTCATTAATAAATTAATAATTATTGCTATTAATTTATAAGTTTTAATTCATTGTATTTATATTTATTATAAATAATTGGTCAGTTTATAAAATATCTATATATTATCACAGTTTTTTAATAAATAATAAAATTTAAAATAAATAAATAATTATTAATGTCCAAAATTACACTACCTTTTAAATGATATAATTTCTTTTTCTAGCACGTAGGTAGGATACAAAAAGCATTAGCATTATCACAGAAACTTTTTGAATTTTGAATCAGATTTATAGAACTCACATTATTCTATTGGATTTTCTGTTTAATTCTTAAATATTATTAGGTCTTACATAGTATACGTGTGTAATATATACTGTATGTACAGCTGATGAGGATCGAATAGACCAAAAACATTTCTGTGACCTACATAATAAGTATAATAAAGCTTTTTGTATCCTACCTAAGTGCTTGAAAAAGAAATTATAAATAATAATAATTTCATGAGAGAAATGTTTTGTAATCAATAATAAAAAAATCAAAATGAATGCAGGAATTACATAAATCTTTGTTGTGATTAAATGAATCAATGTTTTTTTAATATAGTATTCTGAAATAGTAATTACAAATTAAAATTTTAAATAAGGTTTTTGATGACTGAAATATACTGAATTTTTGTAATTCATAAATGTTTTAGTTGATTAAAATTATAATAGTAACAATTATTTAAACATTTTTCAGTCAACTATTGGGCCTTGTACAACAAGTAAGCCATCTGTATTAGATTTTATTGGAAGAGCTAAATGGGATGCATGGAATTCTCTAGGATCTATGAATCAGGTATAGTATCATCATCATATTTTTTCTTTTTAACATACAATACCTATGCATTATATATATATATAATGCATAGGTATTGTAGTTGGAATTTAGATTACTACAAATTTAATACTTGATCTCTCTGAAAACTGTTTGTAAGTAAAAATCAAAAAGTTGGAATTTTGATTACTACAAATTTAATACTTGATCTCTCTGAAAACTGTTTGTAAGTAAAAATCAAAAGACAAAAATCTGGTTTCTATTGATTAAATTGGTAGTTAAATTAAACTTCATGACTTGTTTCTGAATTTCAAAAAATTTTTCAGTATTTATCTATGCATGTTAAAATATTCCAAAAGTATCAAAATGAGAATAATAATACAAATATGGTTAAAAAAACAAATAGTTCTCTTCTTTTTAATTGATTTTGAATTTTATCAACTATATGCAAAGCTGTTTTCACAGTTAAGTCTAACAAGTTTTTAAAATATACAAATTATTGTGGCTTTAATGTACACTTAAAAATTAAGAAATATTAATCAAATATTTGTTGTTATAAATTATTCAAAATCCATAAAAAAACTTTTATTTTTAAGATATTTCATGAAAATGAATGAATATTTAAAAATTTGAATTAAAAAAAAAAAAGCAAAAATTTCAGTATTATACAAATAATACTGAAATTTTTGCTTTTTTTTTTTTCTTTTAAAAGACCAAATTCACTTTGTATTTTTTATTTTTTGAATCACCATTATTTAAATCAATAAAACAAATATGTACAAGGTTTCTTGGATAGAAAACTTACAATAGCAAAACAATGCATTTCATATTAAAATAATATAGTCTTTGTGTTACACTAATCAACTTTATTACATTTTTATAAAAATTTTTGAAGCAATTATCATACATTAATGATTAATGTTTTTATACCTTAATATCATGTCAATACTATAAAGCAATGAGTTTAATATGAAGATATATATGACATAATCAATTAAATGAAATAAATAAGAAGTAGAAATTATATAGCAATCAGTTATTTATATGATTAAAAATTTCTTTTATTTAAATATCCTATTATCAATTTAAAAATATTTCAGAATTTAGAATATTGGAAGAATTTATTGTAATATGCATTTATATACAGAATAAAATTATTTCTTAATTAGAAAATTGTTTTACAATGAAACAGTTTTTCCATAAAAACGAAAGCTAATTTATACTAATTAAAAAACCAATTCATTAAAGGAAAAATTACATAGTTTATTAAAGTAAAAATTTGTAAAATTAGGAATACTTATATATAATATTAATATTGATATAATTGCTAATATTTAGTAAAATTAAAAGTAGTCTTAATGCATAAATATTCATACAGGATTCAACTTAAGTAAATTTGACTTTATGTAAAAAAATTTTAGCATTTCAAAATTTCAAAAATCATCATAATTTAGTATGCAATGCAGTATAGTGATTTTATGTATTGTAATAATGATACAACAGTATACAATAAGAGTGAACATTTTCAATAATGTTACTATCAATAATTAACTTGTTAATAAAATTATCATATGTTATAATAATAATAATCATAACATAATGAAAATTGTATATATGTGTTATGCCACAATAGTTGTATCATATTTCTTATGTTTTAAATAATCTATACATACAGTGCATAATGTTTTAATTTTATCATAATAATTTATATAATAAAATTGATTTATATAACACAACTTTAAAGATAAGTTTTTAAAGTTGTGTTATATAAATCATAATCTAGTAAATAAGTAAGTGAATATTGGGGTATAGCAAAAGTATTTATAGCTTTGCAGAGATTTTTGCCATTAAGATATGTTCTTGAAATGATAAGGCACTGCATGTAGAAGTTTGTAAGAACCTTTTTAATATTCTTATGATCAATATATTTTGACTGTTAGAAGCCAAGGTATTTATAAGTTTCTTCTTCCTCCATGGTATTAATAAAATTGCCATGTTTGAGTTGGAAGCCAATTTTCTTAAGTTTTCCTTGTTTTATGTATTGGGTTCTGCATTTACTTAAGTCGAAATTCATACAAATGTCATTTGAAAATGTTTCAGTTAGCTGTAAGATGTCTTCTATTTGCTTTTCTGTTAAGGTATAGAGTTTTATATCATCTATGTAGAAAAGATGGCTTAGCTTGAATAAGAGATTGTAATTCTGTTTTATTTGGAAGCCATAACCACTATTGTTAAGTATATTGGACAATGAATTTAGAGCAAGGCAAAACCAAAGAGGACTAAGTCAGTCACCTTGGAATATACCTTAATTGCAATTTTTGGAATGGTAATCTGTTGATTATTTATTGTAAGCTTTAAATTAGTGCTCCATTTTTTCCATGGAAGTTTAAGAAAGTTAATTATTTCAGGGTGAATTTTATATAATGAGAGGACTTTAAAAGCCATGAGTGAGGCATACTATCAAAAGCTTTTTTATAGTCAATGCAAATCATCTAAATGTGTTTTGTTTGTGCTTGACAGGTTATAATAGAATCTATAATTAATTGTTTTTGCAGCCTCTTGATTTGTGTTGGCATCCTTTTTGCTGTTCAGTGAGTATACTATTGTTTCTACAATGGGTATAGATTTTAGTTGAAATGCACGATGTAAGTATCTTATAAGATAAATTGGAGCAAGTAATTGGTCTATAATTTTCAGGATTTTCTGTAAGGCTATTTTTTGGTAGCATGTACGTGATGCCTTGCATAAGAAACGGTATAGTATCTGGATGCTGAATAAAGGTAGTGAAATGGTAAGCCATGAACTGATGAGCACATGTAAATTTTTTATATCAAAAATTATGAATATAATCTCCAGCAGGGGCTTTCCAATTATGAGTGTTTTTTATAACATTGGTAATTTCTTCTGTAGTTATTCTGTCAAATGACATATCAGTGATGTTAGTGGTACAGGTAGGCCTCGATAGTGCAAGTTCGAATAATGCGATTTCGATTAGTGCGACTTAGAAAATTGATACCGTTTTTCAGTTAGTGCGAGCAAATATTCGATTAATGCGCGTTGTAAGCATGGACCAGTCTTACTAACAAAGCTTTGTCTCCTTTTATGATGTCAATTAACAAATTACCATTAATTTTTGGTTAGTAAAACCGGATAAGGAGCAGTCCAAGAACAGTCACTTGGCTTTGAAGGGGTGAAACATCAGAAAGATGGGCTTTTTGCCATTAACTGTTTAACATTACTGTACTATTATTTAGCTTTGCTATCGTATACATACA
>AYEL01085792.1:0-15676 GCA_000484575.1 Olivierus martensii
TTATAAAATAATATTTTTTTTATGAAAACAATATTAAAAATAAATAATTAAATATATTCGTTAAAACTGCAAATTGTTCACTGATCGCAATTTTTCTTTATAATAAATTTTAATATATTATATAAAAATGGTTTTTAAGATTATATTCGAATTGTCACATATTTATTTTATGAAGATTGATCTTACTAAAATTGAAGAAAATGCTGCCATCTGATGGATGAAATCGTAAATTATTTTCCATATTTAATATCTCAAATGCAACTTTTTTAAATGTTTTAAAGATACAACTAAAATCAGATTCATAATTTATTTGCGGGTGTAAATATAGCAAATTTCATTTTAACATTCAGACCATTTCGTTATTAATGTTTCTTATAAAAGAAAATTCTCCGGTATAAATTATAACTGAATGTAAGTTTAACGACTCTTTCGGAAATTATAAATATTTAAACAGTAATTTGTTATATTATTGATGTTAAAATAATAACAGATATCAATGCTTACTTAATATAGAAAGAGTTGGAATGAATTCTTGCAATTTAAAAATTAATAGTAAAAATATTCAGAAAAATTCAAAATACTGTTTTGTTTATGCAAAAATGCTTAACTGGATTCTGTTCCGAAATTCAAGTAATAACTACAAACATAGAAAATTTCTTTGTTAACTTATATAGCACTTTCTATCAAAGTGAGACAATCTGTTTTGAGTTGATCCTCAATTGGATTCGGAGATCACGTACATTATGACACTTATCCAGTTCATAGTTTGGAACGTCTTTCAGTTTGATAGATAATCTCTTGACCATGTAATTTTTTATGAACTGAAGTGATTTTCTAACGGAATGTCCAGTTTTTGTATTATCGACTGTAAAATCTAATCTAGAACACCAAAATTTGTCATAAACGGTTCAAAAATTCACTGATTATCAATTATTTTTGACTACGTTAACAGAACAATTTCATGTAATCTGTGAGTACTAAAATAAATATTATAATATTCATAAAACATTAAAAATATAACAATAATCCAATAAATTGACAAAAATTATTAATTTAAAACTGAAAAACTTGATTTTATACGTTACTTCTTTAATAAAATAATGATAAATTATATTAAGTATAAATTATCTTATTAAATGGCCCAAATGTAACACCAGTGATTTAATTATCATTATTAATTGATTAATACTGTAATTATAGAATAATAATCAGGATTTACGAATGAATTTGAGAGCATTTAGAAAAATCTTTCTTTTGTCCAAGTATGAAAATCTATGATCCTTATTGTTTAAATGACTAGACTGTCTCATTAAGAACTCTAACCTCACCTGTATTGAGGTGAGTCAGAACCATCACGATATAACAATATCATAAAGTTTCAAAGGGGCATAAAATCTAAGATAAATAAATTAAAGTATTGTGATCTAAAAACATTAAATTTTAAATGTTTTATTTATTTGTCACGCACTCTACATATTCCACAATAAATTTGCTTAGTTAATATTTAAACACGTTTTCTGAAATTATGAAAACAACTTTGTTTCTTTAATTTAATATTATTTTAATGTAACATTAAACTTTATATATTTATATTGTAACGTTATAAATCTCGATCAAACTAAAATATCTAATGCAATAGCGGATGCATACATTTCTCATTTGAAATATTTGATATTTGTAATTTCACTGCAGTATATTATACTATAATAACTACAGTATTTGGTCTTTCACGATAACATTTTCTAGATTGTTAGCAATATATCACCGTAAATATCTAGTAGACATCAAATCTGGAAACAGAGTTATAACTTAAAAAATAATTGATAAGAAATAAAACCATATTGAACTATGAAAAAATTCTAGCAATATGGAATATTGCTGGAATTTTTGCATAGTTATTATAATGAAGAAAATAGAAAGGGCAAAGAGAGTTTTTATATAAGAAAATGAGTTAAAGTACGAAATATTTAACAGAAAATAAATTTATAAACATATCTTTGCATTTATTGCTCTAATAAGAAGAAAATAACATGAATAACATTAAGTTATAACGAACACAGTATATATATATATATATATATGTATACATTTAGCATTTATGCTTAAAAAGTTTATTCCACGTTACTCGAAGACATCATATTGTACGTAATTTTTCATCATTCTGAGATTTGGTTAATGGAAGAGTGTATACATTTAGCATTTATGCTTAAAAAGTTTATTCCACGTAACTCGAAGACATCATATTGTACGTAATTTTTCATCATTCTGAGATTTGGTTAATGGAAGAAATATAAACAATTTTAACTGTTGACATCAGACATTAATATGAATTAATACAATGTTTAATTATTTAATGGCATTGAATAAATCCATAATGTTAATGATAATTACTTTATTAAAAAATAATAATGCAGACATTCCAGATATATTTTCGAAGTAATGCTAAAACGAATATCCCATATAGTTAATTGACATTGTAACAAGTGAATATGTGTTTTCTTATTTCCAGATTTCATTAATTATTTTTCTTAAAAATTGAAAAGATGTCAAAAATGTTTTATTGCGGAAATTTTAATCTGTTGTTTTAAATTCGTTGCATGCTTAAATATAGATATATATTTCATTAAAAAATAATGCGTAATTTGATATTTACTGGAGGCTGCTTAGGAATTGCAATCATTCAAGTAATAAATTTTCAATTATTATCAACTTGTATTCCTGTCAATTTTCATTACGCTTAATTGAGTGATTTTTTTTGTTTTTACTGTAATAAATTACAGAATATTCTAAATATAATTAAACAACGATCTTAAAATTTTCAATGATTTTTTTTCATCATTCTTATAGCTATTTTTAAAGCTCCGAATACAGTAATATTTTCAAAAGAAAATTTCAATAAACTCTATTTCTTTTTAAATTAATTAAAAAACAAAAATGAGAATATAATATACAGAAATCAAGTTTCAAAAATTTACAAACTATAAATGCTTGTAGAAAAAAATCTACTTTAATATTTTCCGGAAATTCTGAACTTTCTAAGATTATGCTGGCTAGACTTTTGATTATTTCGAATTTTTATTTGGAAGAATAAAATAATAATAAAATTTGATATTCAGTCATACTTTCTTCTTTAATTACTTGTATTTATTGAAATCTTTAGTGACTACTAGTCTACTCTAATCGAAAAAAGTTTGCAAAATATATATATACAATAAATTTGCTTTTGCGATAAGAATGCAATACCTTCTTATAGTTTATAAATTAGAATTAACAAAAATAGAAATTATAATTACTAAGCTTCCATTAACTTTAAAGGAAATCATATTGTTAAAAAATAAATAAATAATACTGAGTTTTTGAAATTCTGTTGAACAAAGAATATTGCTTGCATGAAAAACATAAAATTCCTAAAATGTAAAAATAAATTCTAGTAAATAGGAAACATTCAACAGAAAAAAACATTTGTTTTTTCTTGTAATACAAACATGTCACCTTTTTGCATTTATTTTCCAATTCCATATGTTTCTAACCATGTTTTGTAATTATAGATTGATATATTAATATATTTGTTTTGTTTTTTATTGTTTGGATATTATTAAATCACTAAAACTACAGTAGAATATTTTATAAGAGAATGCTTATGCAACATTGTGTAACTGTTAGACAAGAAGGATAGCTTGACTACAATCTTCTTATTGCTTTCGGCTCTGTTATCTTCTATATATATATATCGATTACCATCGATCGGAATATATAATATACAGTACTATTACTTTGGAGTGCATTATGTCAAAATATATTTGAAAAAAGAAAACTGATATTTCACGCTGCTTATAGTGTACTTATTTTTCAAATTTTGATAATCCATATACGGTATTTAATACATGTTTTGAAAAATATGTGCATTTATTCCCAAAGAAATCTTCACGATCGATTTTTTTTCCTTTTTGTTTCAGATGATGTAGATTTCCCAAAAATTATAAAAATTAAAATTACTTTCATTTGAAAATCATAGGAATCTCGCGAAGTTCTTTTTAAAATATTTTTTCCATAGAGCCATTTTGGAAACTTACTCAATTTAACTCCCAAGTGACTGGATCGAGTTATATGATTTCCATTTGATAGATTCATGTACCTCGATTAATTTCGATCGTTTAATAGAAAATTACATGAATCTATCCAATGGATTTTCTTCATTTTTCTTTCAAATGAAGCCTAAAAGAGTGTAGATTTGCATGAAAAATATTGATATATTTTCCAAAGTTGCATTTATTTTTCACATAAAAAAAGATTTTAAAAACTATATTTAAGTTAATTTGGTGATGATGATGTGTTTGGGCCATGTTTTTCTTGAGTTCGAGCATTAATGGTAAATTGAAGCTATTCATTTAGCTAATGAAATATGATCGTATACTAGTTTTATGTTATTTTTATAACATCGATCCTAATTTAATATCTATTTTCTAATACCTGCAACTTTAATTAAAATTACAAAGATTAAATAAAAAACGAATTTCAATTAGACTTCACGGCGATACTGGCGGCTAAGCTTATTAACCTCTAGGTGAGAGAGATTGTATTCAATGGTTTGATGGGTTTCATTTTTCTCAACACACAACTCTCTTTGGTAACTCTAACTTCCCCGTATTGTTTTGGTATGCCAATGCTTAAACATATCTAATAAAATTAATGGATGAAAAATATACTTTGCTAAGATAAAGCCAATACTGTAACGTTTGATAAAGCAAAGAATGGAAAATTAGAAGTCAACCATCAAGAAGTACTTCAGATGGTGGAATAAATTGAAGATAGACTTTTAGAACAGATTGATAATACTGTGCATTCAGTGGAAACTAGGATTAATTGTTATCGTGATACAATGATTTTTTTTTTTTTGAAGAGTGTATTTTCAAATAAAGATTCAATTCAGTAAAATTTTCAATTCAGTTTTCACGAAATTATGTGAAAACTGAACAATGTATATTGTTATAAAAATAATTGAATAAATTTTTGACAAAAAAAAATCTAAATAAATAAGGTGTATCCGTGGATAAAGGCATGCCAGCGATTGACCGCCAAACGCACAATGTAAATTTGTAATATATGTTTCTCGAAAATTAAATCTCGATTTCAAATCTAGTTATACATGTTTGTAGAGCTCTCAAAGGGCAACAATTTTGTCGTTAATTGTTTATGTCTAACATTTTTAGTTTTCAAGATATTGCGAAAACAAACTTGAAAATGCTCGATTTTTTCAACTCTCTCAACTTTACATCTATATTGCTCGGGAAACATAAGAGCTACTTCAAAAGTAATTATTGATCTAAAAACTACGTTTCCTACTGAACAATTTTGTCTCATACGGTTTATGTTCATCTATTACAGTTTAGAAATTATTGACAACGAAACTTTAATTTGTACGGATTATAGTTGTTCAGATAGAAGGACGGTTTCATCAAATTCGGAAAGATAATTATTGAATCCGGTTAGCGAGCGTAAAATTATAGAATTCGAACAAATTTTATTTAAAATTGGATAAATTCTATTTATGGCATCAAACACAAGATACTGTATATGCTTGATGTCATTATTTTTAATCAAAGTACAGAATTTTCAATTATCGACGACAGATGTTCATGTACTGTACTTTGGGATTGATTCTATAAAATTCGGTAATCAACAAAAACTCACCAAAATTCAATTAGATATGAATAAAATATGAGTGAAAAATAAAAACTTATGTATTAATATATTATAAGTATGTACTAGATAAATAAAATTACTGTATTATACTGTGCACATTTTTTCTCTGATAAACAACTTTAACAAAGTCACAATTATTTGACCAAAAAAAAAAAATGTGATTGTATGTTTACCAGAAAGAAATTATACGTTTGGCTATGATTATTACATGGGTAGAACAAAAACACATGAAATTAAAATATTTATTTAAACTAGCGACCAATTGCTGCAGTAATAATGAAAGTATGCATTTCCCAAACAATTCAAAGTACTGTTTTGGCATATTACCAAATAGGAAATTTTATTTATCAAAAATTAAAGATTAGTGTAAGAATGCCTCCTAGAATAATAAAAATAAGAATACAGTCTGTGGCAAGAGGAGCGCGTAAGAATTAGCAAAAGCATCATTGATAAGACAAACAAGCAAAAAAAAAAAAAAAAACTGAAATTGGAGTCGAGAAAAATGAATCAGCAAAAACGTTATAAATACATATATCTATGTACCCAGAAACTTTCTGCAGTAGCTGTTTTAAAGTCAAAATATCGATCTGGTTTAGTGATTGAAAAAGAATTGTGAATCAGGTTTTCTTCAATGGCACCCCGATTTAAGAGAATTTGTTCTGAAAAACAAGCCCATCCATCGCATTAAATATTATGATGTATTAAACATATATTCTATTTTTCGTTTTTTTGTAAGATTTGTTTAATTGTATTAAAAATTTAATATATATTTTTTATGTATAAGAACTTTATTTATATAAAATATCGTGGTTTTGTAGTATTAAATTGTAAGTAGAAAGTATTTATAAAATTAGTGTGTTATGAAAATGAAGGGGCTTACCAATTTTTAATGAAAAAGGGGGCGCAGACACAGAAAGTTTGGTGAAAATATTAAAGATAAGAAATACTTTTAGCAAAAAGATTATTGGTCAAATATGAAAAAGTAAATACAATAATAATTGCTCAAAATTTTGTAAACGGATAATTTGATCGATTAGTGTAATGGTCTCCAAACTGTTTTGACTGCGTACCCCTAAGACTGAAAAAATAAATGGCGCGTACCCACTTTTTGATTAACATAACTACTACATAATATATAAAATTCTATTTTCCAGACAGCCCATGCAAATAATGATCCAGATAATCACAACTCTGCTATAACAACACAGTCTACTCTATGATGATAAATATAAGGATCCCACAATTTTTCTTTTATGAAAATTTTTTATATATATTATTGTCCAGTATGATTTTACAAATAAAATTTACAGATGATCTAGGATTTGTTAATGTCAAATACAGAACTTATGACTAACACTTACTTTGAAATGGGTACTGTAAAATTTTCTGGATCACTGTAAAATTTTCTCTCTTAATGGCATTCTCCCATTTCCTCCTCAGTATCAGATCTTTGGGGAATGAGAAAATTGTAACTTTTGGTTTGCCTTTATACTTGTCTTTGCATCTGGGAACACAGCATGTGTAAGGCTTGGTAGGAGGAAATTAAAATTATTAACAGTCCTGGTAATCAATATCTAAGATCACAACTTCTTGATAGCTTCTTGCCTTCTTTATCTTCAACAACTTGTTGAGGATAAAGAATTGCTTTAATTGAACTTAAAGACTTGAAATAAACTTAATGAATCAAACGAACACTGTCAAGCACGGCAATCTTGCAGCAACATTATCCTACTGATGATGACATTGCTATTCGTGATGTCATAGGTTGCTAGGCTTTGTACTATAGGGTAGTGTTGAACATCAATAGGAAAACATCGATGTTTAACTTCGATAAAACCATCAAAAGATAACATCGATGTTAGAAAACATTGGTCCCAAAAAACATCGATGTTTTTTTTTTTTTTGTGCATTGTCAGCAACAGCTGCATTAACATATTCTTCATCTATTTTCCAGTATTTTATCAACTGCTTTAATTTATTAGTTAGATACTCACTAATTTCGTTCTTTATATCGTTCTTTCAATATAATATATATCGTTAATTATAATATATATCGTTCTTTCAATAATATATCTAATATATCGTTCTTTCAATATAAAAACATCCAATGCTACATTGCATAAATTATTTTCTCATCTATAAAGATGGACAGTCAAGCTAATATAACTCATCTTGTGGATGTCTGTCCATAAATCAGTTCTCAATAAGCAAAATTTCTGTTTGAGTTGTTGTTTGACTATGGATACCATATTACTATATTTATCGGAAATTAGTCTTTTAATCGTTGGTTAAGAAGGAATTTTGTATAAAGATGCTATTTTCTTTACGAAATGTTGAAAACCTTCACGATCCAAATACTCAAATGGCATGTCTTTACACACCATAAATAGAAGAGCTTGATTTATCTTATTTTCTGCTGATTCACCTGATTTGAACTCCTCAATGCTCTAAACGTCTCAGAAATTTTTCTTTGTTTTTTGGGTGATGATGATGCTTCGTCAATGTATTTATAGAATTTTTCTTCCTTCTGCAAGTCTTTCTGAACTCCAAGAAGTTGTGTGTTTGTTTTCAAGATGACACCTTAAATTTGTGGTATTACCACTAGTTTTCAGTTCTTTTGAATAACATATTCAAGTTGCAGAATTACTTTTATTTTTAGCAAAATGATGTCACAGAAAGGTTTTCAGAGGCATACTTACTGAGCTTTGTATAAATACTTTGAAATAAAAAAGGAAACCGAAAGCATTTCAAATATTAATTAAATGAAGATAATAAAGTGTCTCATGTGACAAATATAAGCACTAAATCAATATTGCCAATGGATTGTTCTGATTTTTCTAATGCAAAACTAAAAAATTAAATAAAATCATCACCAATTATAGAAAATTCCATTTATAAAAATATTATGTAATATTACTTAACCCAGATGTCAATTTCACTACATAAACAGAAAAAACATCAAACATTGATACTAAAACATCGATGTTCATAAAACATCTGCCTCTAAACATTGATGTCTAAAACATTGAACATTGATATCAAAACATCGATGTTCAACACTACTATAGAAGATGTTGGGACTGCACACACACAATGTCAGGAACTGTGTGGAAATGAATGCATTGTAAGGGTTCCTTGAGTTCAGGAAATAAATCAAAGTCATGGGATAAGATCTGGAAAGTATGGTAGGTGGCACAGCACTTCATAACCACATCTTGTGAGCAGGTTGCAGACAACACCAGCCACAAGATAACAGGCATTGTCTTGGAAAATAATGGCTTTATTGGTCAGAAAGTGATGCTATTTCCTCTGCAGGACTTTCACACAGGTTGTGTTGCAAGAAATGTGCATAATATTCAGCATTTATAGTTTGTTCATTGGGTACTTATGCAATTGAAACAGGAGTCGCCCAGGCCCAAGCTTGCCTCTCACTTTCTCACTTGAATCATTCACCCATTTCCTTACTGTATTGTATAGTAATGAATCTTTATAAGCCTGTAAGAAGTTTCTGATAGCACTCCTTTATGGTATGGCCCCTTGCAGTTTCAATTTTAAGCCAAAAACTCTTCTCCAACTTGAAAAACATGTTTATTCACCAACCTTTTGCTTTGCACAGATTGTGTGTAATGTGATTGTGCAATGCATGGAAAGCAGTATTTTTTACAGTGATGGAAGGGGAAGATTCTCATATGTGCCAATACAGTCAAGATCACACATGTCACCATTGCCCTCCTTATATATACCGGTATATACTACCTCTGTCCATAAAGTTTGGTGAATGATGCCATATTGCTCATGGTCGTAAAAGTGCGCCACCACCGTATCCCATGCCGGACAGCTCAAGACATGTGTAAACAAGTTTCAGAGTGGCAGCACTCCAAGTGTGCTTCTCGTGCATAAACAGCACATTGTAAAGTAAAGGCTTAGTGCGTCCGGTTGAAACTCTATGAAGGTCTCATCCATAAAGAATTCCTCCCGAGGGATCAGGGAGGAATTCTTTATGGATGTTGCTTCAATGGAGTAAGCAGATACGCCCCCAGTATGCCAAACAAGGCGACTGGACCTTGCTCCACGATAATGCCCTGCCACACACTTCCTTTCTTGTGCAGCAGTTCTTGGCCAAAAGGGGAGTTGTGTCACTCAATCACCCACCCTACTCCCCAGACTTGTCTCCCCCAGACTTCTTCTTGTTCCCCAAATTGAAATCAGCACTGAAGGGCCAGAGGTTTTTGTACATTTTGGACATCAAACTTAATTTTACGACCCAACTGAAGGTTATCCCTAAAAACGATTACACCAGGAGTTTCCAGGACTTGTTCAGCCATTCCCAGAAGTGCATTACCATTGACGGAGATTACTTTGAAGGACAGTAACTGCTGTTTCAGGTAAGTCAAAAATTCCATTCGCAATATAGACACATTCACCGAACTTTATGGACAAAGGAAGTATATTTTTTTTAATTTTTTGAATTATGATGATAAATGTATTCCAACACACAGTATTATTCTGTATTTTCCATATTTCTAAATAATTATTGGAATAATAATTATCTAAATGGATGAATATAAGTACATGGATAGCCAAGCTTTTGAACTTTAGAGCTACTCAAAAGCATTCATATCAAAATAAATAGTTTGAGGTAAGATGGACAGTTTATATAGCTAGATTTATATCACAGATTAAGATTAGTTTAGTGTTCATGGCAATATTATGCAATGCACATTTTATATACATCAAATTTATCTATGTAAATCATTGCATAAATATTACAATAAATTAAAACATTGTCAAAGAAGTAGTGTGAGGAAAATTTTTAAAACTAAATGTTAGAATCAATTAATTACTAAATTAATTGAATTAAATTAGTTATTTTTATTTAAAAATTGGTTAGTAACCATTCTATTTATTCTTACAGAAAGGTGCATTTCAGTTTGTTATTTTAAAAATACATTGTTTTATGTATCTGTAATGAAGTAAAATGTTTTCAGTGTTTTAAACATTTGTTGTCATAAAAATGTGAGTTTATTTAAATATCATTTTGTATTATTCATTTAGCCATTGCAGCAGCTTTAGACTGTAAAATTTGGGCATCTACTTGCAAAAAAAACGTTCTTCACTGTTTAGAAGATGATTTTATAAATTATAATCTAGTTTCATCACCTTATGATGCAAAAATCCATGTGCTTCCTATGGCACAAATTAATTCAAAGGTAATATACTATAAAATGTTTTCAGTTATATTTATAATCCTAGTTTTTAAGATTATAAATAATTTTCAATATATAGCATTTATTGAATTTATATTGTTTTATTAATTTATTTTTTATGAAATATATCTGAATTAAAATGCAAAACAGAATTTTATTTCTACATTATGAATGGCTAATAACAATAATTATTTTAAATTAATCATAGTATTTCATGGTATTTTGATTTAGTATATAACATTTATTTATTTTTAGTGTCTTCAACAGCATCTTGAAAAATTTAAAGGAAAATTTAATGAAATTCTTGCATTAAAACCTACTGGATGGGAATTTAATTCTCAATTAAAAAATAAAAATTCACTGAATATAAGGCCTAAATCATATGGTTCAGTATCTATTTATGGTAAGTTAAAAAAATATATTTGATTTTCTTTAAAATTTATATTTGAAAAACTATATACATCATAGATTTGTAATTCTTTAAAAAAAAAAAAAATATATATATAATGAATTATTTTCATAAATTGAATTTAAAATTTGTTTGAATTTTTTTAAAGGTATTCCTTATAGTGAACATTCCAGTTTTGAAGAATTAAAAAACTTTATACGAGTTTTTAAACCAAAACGTGTTATTCCTACTGTTAACTGTGGTAATAAAGCAGAAAGAGAAGAAATGAAATTATTATTTAATGAATGGATTAATTTATAATGTTTTAATTATTAGAAAATTTTATAATCAATTATTATGATGCATTTTATATGTATTCATTTTCTTATTAAATTTTCTTTTAAATATAGAATTTTATTTGAAATGCTTTGATGATTCTGAGTTAAATACTGTAATTGCTTTTTACATGCAAGTAAAGATTGGACTACTGAAAGCTTGTATGCTGATTTATAATAATAATCAAATTATCAGATATTTTGTCAAAAACATAATTAAGCTTAGCTTTTTTTTGCATAAAGTCATATGCAAGATTAATGTCTGTAATTCAAGAAAGGATGATACCTGAAATTCTATAGAAACGAGCAGCCAGGCATATATCATATGCATGAATCTAAGTAGAAAAGTGCCATTAGGCCGCGCCTACATGCAATTATCAGTCGGTCAGCTATTTAATTGCAGGAGTGAGAACAAAGGACTCCTATTGTTTAGTTCGCCAAAAAAAGAGTAGCTAGTTGGCGCAGTCTCATAGAAGTCATTTGTTTTCACTCCTACAATTAAATAGTTGACCGACTGATAATTGCATGTGGGCGCGGGGTCTTAGTATATCAGAGAACTATAGGGACTTTCTTCCCTCCCCGATCTCATGATTTAAAGATTTCTCCTTGATCGTATCTAGCATGTACAAAGCGGTCAATACACATTATTTTAGTTTTACCCGCAGGAATAAACAGGACAGTGCGTATGATAGCTCTGACGGATAAAATTGCAACGAGTAAAATCTGTCAGTAGTGAATTTCTTCCGTTTAACTCGTCGTGTTAACCGCACAGATGGTAAAAACGTGTGGCGGTTTCTAGTTCAAACCAGACTCGTTTCATAATTATCGCATGATTGTAGATATGTTTTACTATATTGCGCATTTCTTGTTTTTATAATTATGGATTTCGGCAAATCATGTACGAATAAAACTGTTCTCAAAACAGAATGTTTGGATAATTAACACATTTGGTTAAACGAACAAATAATCACGCACGGATAAAACTTATTAAAATCGAGTATGTATGGGCGGTTAATGAAATAAAAAGGACTATTTTCAGAAAAGTGTTCTTGGTCCTCACATCACAATTTTCAAGTTCGTCAATATTGGAATATATTATATATGATATATTACTGATATTGGAGTGTTTTCAAAAACTTGATCTTCACGAAAATAACCAGGTAAAGCTCGAGCTACCAGATCTTTTTGATAACTATTACTTAACTGTTGCTACCAGTGTGCCAATAGTTTCGGTATTTTCTGGACAACATAACTATGCCTGTAATAGTTTATTTCCTTTGGTTTTGTGATACAGAGCTATAAACACAGAGTAGAGGTTATATTACATTTTTCTGTTATATTATTCGTTGCCCTTTAACATTTAGAGTAATGTTAAAGGGCAGCAAATAATATAACAGAAAAATGTAAGATATAACAAATTCGTATTGATGTGAATATCTATTGTATAATATATTGTTCTAAAGCGCGAATAGTATTGAGGTAATTCTCCCGTATCCTTACATAAGAAATCGTAAGGTTTTTTACCCTCCCTCCCCTTAAAATATTTACATTATACTTGAATGTCCTCAAATAATAACCAATAAAACACAAAAACATTATGAAGATTTCTTAAAGCTGCATTTGACATGGACAGACGAAATACACTACTGTAATATACAGAACGATCTCTATACATTATTTACTATATTTGCTATTGTCAATGTTTACACTTTCGTGTACTTTATGTGCGAACTAAACGATCCTGCTCTAGTAATATAGGGTTACCATATGCCTTTTTTTCCTGGACATGTCCACTTTTTTAACCGTAAATTTTTGTCGGAGCGGTTTTTTAAAAAGGAAGTAGAATGTCCGGCATTTTGAAATCACTCGGCACATCTGCCTGCTGACAGTTTTTGCCTGGATGTTTTTATACTGTCACTAATTTCTGTAATTATTTCCTATATCTAAGAACTTGAAAAATCTAGCTATACATGTACCAGTTCTGACCCGTTGCTTTTGATTTACCCTTCGAGGGAACCACGTGAAAACAGAAGCAAAATAATTAGAATACTACTAGGGTATCAATTCGAATTTTTTAATTGGCAACATTGTTTTTTAATACTTCGAACTATGGTGCAACTCTGATGCAACCATGTCCTTAGGTGCAAGGTGTTTTTAGGAATTTATTTTTTCGAGAAAGAATTTTTTATTTTAAAAGACGCCAAACGTAAATATAAATTTAATATAGATGGTCTTAAAGATTTCTCATGTTTTAAAGAAATTCACTGAAGCCTCCATAAATAATGTGAATTTTCAGAATTTGATGGTGCACCAGAAGCGGACAAAATATTTCGAAAGTTCTAAAAATGTTGCTTTATCATTCAGAATTACTGAAAATTGCAGAATTTTTCTTTGGTTTCATCACCCAAGCGAATTTTTTCATCGCTATAGTCCCAGTGGACAAAAGAAAGGAACAAGTTGAGCATTGATTCTGTCGAAGGTATTTTATTTGTGCAGTATAAGGCCCTCTGCACACGGAGCGTATCGTCATAGACGCGTACAAGATTGACTCGCAGTTGACGATACGCGTACGCCTGCATATCCACACACGAAGCGTACTACAAGCGTACAGAATTCGTTCATTCAAGATGGCATCCAGCAGTGATGATATTTTATTATTTTTCTCATCGCCGAAAAAGGAGGAAAATAAGACGATTTTGGTTTCATCCCTACATTGAAAGAAATGTAAATAATAAATTGTTTATTGCTGCTAGGGATTTATCAGATGCAAAATTTCAAGCATTTTATAGAATGACTAAAAATACATTTCGAGAACTTGTTCAAATTGTGAGTCCTATTCAAAGACAAAATAGTAACATGCGTCAATCTAAGTGGAGAAGAAAGAATCATGATAACGTTACGATAAGTAAAATAAAAAGTTTCTAAATAAATAAGTTGTAAATTTTCTAAAATGAAAAACTTTATATATAATACATCATCTTGTTTTTAATTTTTTTTTGTTATCTACAATAATTCAAAGTACAAACAAACAAAATAACTATTACACAGACTTAGCATTCACAATGAAATAATAAAGAATCATGATAACGTTACGATAAGTAAAATAAAAAGTTTCTAAATAAATAAGTTGTAAATTTTCTAAAATGAAAAACTTTATATATAATACATCATCTTGTTTTTAATTTTTTTTTGTTATCTACAATAATTCAAAGTACAAACAAACAAAAAATAACTATTACACAGACTTAGCATTCACAATGAAATAATAAATCTGTAATATTTTTTTTTTGTATTTATTATTGAATAAACCGTATAGAGTGCACAATTAAGCCTAGCTTCGTACGGCTAGCGAACGACAGTACAGTACGGCAGGCGTCGTGGAAGTATGACGAATACACTACGCTACTGCTTCGTGTACAGACCATGGAGGTGAGCGATAGATGGAGATGGCATGACGTCACTAAAAGTGAAGCCAGCGATGGGGGTTGACCAAGATGGCCGCCTATCGATTGTAAAAACTCGGAAGTTTCATCTTATAATTGTAATTGCAATCTATTTCATGATAAAACCCCTTATAATAAATGAGACCAAATATTAAGACAACTATATAATATATGTAACAAATTTTAATAATAACTGTATAATAGCTTTTCTGAAACATACAGTATTTATTTAAAACATTAATTGCAATTCGATAACATTTGTTTAATATATAATTTATTTTACAAACATTATTACTTTCTTTTTTTCTAATTCATCTTTCCAATATAGTTTCAGGAATATTAATGTTTTTCTCTTTATTCTACTTAGATTCCAGATTGATTTATAAAATTGCAGGTAATGAGTGAAAAGTGATGCTTATTCAATTGCAAAATTTTATAAATTTTTCACTGAAATTTTATTCTCACAACAAAATTTTCGAAACAAAGTGAAGAATGAGAATGAATGTAAGCATCTCATTATGTATCCTTAAAAGCAACTCTACTGGAAATTATATTAAAACATTAATAAAAATAATTCACATTCTATTTTTTATGGTTTTG
>AYEL01085796.1:0-12285 GCA_000484575.1 Olivierus martensii
ATAAACGTCTTTATAAATATCAAATGCTTCAGATAATTTACCTTGATAAAAGAGTGATAATGCCATTCCTTCCTGAATAGTTAATATATATGGATGATAAACATCTAAAACATCTGCTATTTTCTCGTGAACTTCTTTGAATATTTTAAATATGTGGATGATAAACACCTAAAACATCTGCTATTTTCTCGTGAACTTCTTTGAATATTTTAATAAATGTGGATGATAAACATCTAAAACATATGCGATTTTCTCGTGAACTTCTTTGAATATTTTAAACGCCTCTTGATATTTCCCTAATTGAAGAAGAGTAAATGCTATTTCATGTTGAGCACTTAAAATATTTAAATGCTTAGAATCTAAATTATTTATATTTCTGATAAATTCCTCTTTATAGACTTTCAATGCTTCTTCGCATTTACCTAGATGAAAAAAATTTGCAGCCATAATATTCAACTGATTAAAATAGTGATAGTACAGTTTTTCACCCAATAAATTCTAATAATATTCCTACTACGCGAAATGAGCTAGTGTCAATCACTATCTGCACAACCAGTATCGAAAATAACTTATTTACATAAAATGATGATTAATATTAAATCCCATTTTAAATTTTTATCAGAAAATTCTGAAATATTTAGTAGATATTTCATTGAAATAAATCTTTCAACCAATTTAAATCAATTTTTTTTCAAGATAACCTATAACTAAAATAATTTTCTTTATTTAAAAAATGTATTCATTTTGAATTCAAAAATACTTGTATTAAGATTTTTTAATTTGGTATTTTCTTTCATTTTTTTTTCATGATAACCTATAACTAAAATAATTTTCTTTATTTAAAAAATGTATTTATTTTGAATTCAAAAATACTTGTATTAAGATTTTTTAATTTGGTATTTTCTTTACATTATAATTAAAAAATTAAAGCATAATACCAAATGTTATAAAAAAGAGTCTGGTATATAATTTGTTTTAAAATTTTTTGGAAACATCACATTCACCATAACCAGTAGAGCTATCCTTCTTCACTTATATAATGATGTGTTTATACTTCACTATACTATATTTAAATTAATTTCAGTTTGATTATATAAATGATTACTAACTTTTAAAATTCATTGGGGTGTCATAAAAGTAATAAAAAAGTTAAGTTTTTGCGTTAACAGCATATTTACATGTTATCTGTAGTTATCTTTGTTACATGCATATTCAATAGCATATGAAAACTTCAGAAAAAAGTACGAAATATTAAATAAAATACTAAATGTAATTTAAGTTATGCCGCCATATAACTAATGGAATATACTCTATCTAGCGCATCGATGTATATATATCTGTGGGTCGGAGGTATAGGGCACTATGTGGCCAAAATGAGATTATTGGCACAATCATATGGGTTTTTCGTCCTTATCCCACAGGTATACAGGTATACAACACTATGTCCTACATCAATAATTGGTGGAGTTACGTACAAGTATACAACACTATGTCCTACATCAATAATTGGTGGAGTTACGGTGCTTTTAAATAACACGTGTCCATAAGGGAGAACAACGTAAAACAACTTCAAACTGCTCTCCTGTAGTTCATTTTTACTTACAAGGGGAGGTTCAGACATTCGGGTCACCGATTTTTTTGAAATTTCGCACACGTAGTAGTACCCCTAGTTTTTTGAAATTTTGCACACCTGTAGTAGACCCCTAGGACCTAGGGGTCTACTACAGGTGTGCAAAATTTCAAAAAAATCGGTGACCCGAATGTCTGAACCTCCCCTTGTAAATAAAAGTGGACTTGGTGTTATTTAAAAGCACCGTAACTCCACCAATTATTGATGTAGGACATAGTGTTGTATACCTGTATACCTGTGGGTAGAGGACGAAAAACCCATATGATTGTGCCAATAATCTCATTTTGGCCACATAGTGCCCTATACCTCCGACCCACAGATATATATACATCGATGCGCTAGATAGAGTATATTCCATTAGTTATATGGCGGCATAACTTAAATTACATTTAGTATTTTATTTAATATTTCGTACTTTTTTCTGAAGTTTTCATATGCTATTGAATATGCATGTAACAAAGATAACTACAGATAACATGTAAATATGCTGTTAACGCAAAAACTTAACTTTTTTATTACTTTTATGACACCCCAATGAATTTTAAAAGTTAGTAATCATTTATATAATCAAACTGAAATTAATTTAAATATAGTATAGTGAAGTATAAACACATCATTATATAAGTGAAGAAGGATAGCTCTACTGGTTATGGTGAATGTGATGTTTCCAAAAAATTTTAAAACAAATTATATACCAGACTCTTTTTTATAACATTTGGTATTATGCTTTAATTTTTTAATTATAATGTAAAGAAAATACCAAATTAAAAAATCTTAATACAAGTATTTTTGAATTCAAAATAAATACATTTTTTAAATAAAGAAAATTATTTTAGTTATAGGTTATCATGAAAAAAAAATTTGATTTAAATTGGTTGAAAGATTTATTTCAATGAAATATCTACTAAATATTTCAGAATTTTCTGATAAAAATTTAAAATGGGATTTAATATTAATCATCATTTTATGTAAATAAGTTATTTTCGATACTGGTTGTGCAGATAGTGATTGACACTAGCTCATTTCGCGTAGTAGGAATATTATTAGAATTTATTGGGTGAAAAACTGTACTATCACTATTTTAATCAGTTGAATATTATGGCTGCAAATTTTTTTCATCTAGGTAAATGCGAAGAAGCATTGAAAGTCTATAAAGAGGAATTTATCAGAAATATAAATAATTTAGATTCTAAGCATTTAAATATTTTAAGTGCTCAACATGAAATAGCATTTACTCTTCTTCAATTAGGGAAATATCAAGAGGCGTTTAAAATATTCAAAGAAGTTCACGAGAAAATAGCAGATGTTTTAGATGTATATATCGTTTCTCAGAAATTTTTTGAAAGTGTATTTATATACACTTCCAAAAATTCCCGTTTTAAGTGATACCATCTGAAAAATATTTTATCAAATTTTTTCATTCAATCAACGTTTCTAGATACAAAAAATTAAACATTTAAGCTTTGTTTTACGAAAATGGTTCAACAAGTAACAAGACGTGTGATTGCGTAAATTTATTAAACTTGTATATATAATTATAAACAAGAGTATGGACTTCGTACATATTTTTTCAAAATGTTCTCTATAATTGTCGAAGCATTTGTTTTAATGACACAACCAAGGCATCTATGCTATAATTGATGTCAATGTTAAGCCAGAATCCATTACAATGTTATGCCAATATATCCTATGTTAAGCCAGTCAGCCATTTGGAGACGACGTGAATCGACTGTCTCTAAGTGTCTCTTCAATAGTCCAAACAAATGAAAATCACTAGTTGCCAATGGTGGACTGTTTTACCAATAGCATAGCAACAATATTTTTGCCCAACAGGATGCATTAGAAATCTATGATTTTTATGAAAAACAAGAGGATTTTAGGTCTTGCACATTTTTTAAGATTTTAGGTATTCGACTTGAAAACTCGTTTAAATTTTTAATCTATTTTATTTAAATGTTGTAAATTTTATCTTGTAATGCTGATAAATTCAAATACTCAAATAATTTATGTATACACCAGATTTAATAAATATTATGAAACATCAATTTAATTTAATCTTCTATCATAGGCACGTACGATAATTACAACTCAAACTAGGTTTTTGTTTCTGCTGCATTTCTAGAAAAACAACATTGGTTTTCTTTCATATTTTTCAATCCAATTTTCGTTTTTGATAAGGTTGTAAAGTAATTTTACAGATAATTCCACTATAACCATTAAAAAATGAGAAAAACCAATAGAAAATCTTACGATAATTACAACTCAAACTATGTTTTTGTTTCTGCTGCATTTCTAGAAAAACAACATTGGTTTTCTTTCCTATTTTTCAATCCAATTTTCGTTTTTGATAAGGTTGTAATGTAATTTTACAGATAATTCCACTATAACCATTAAAAAATGAGAAAAACCAATAGAAAATATAAATTTTATCTTGTAAATGATGATAAATTCAAATACTCAAATAATTTAATGTATACACCAGATTTAATAATATTATGAAACATCAATTTAATTTAATCTTCTATCATAGGCACGTACGATAATTACAACGCAAACTAGGTTTTTGTTTCTGCTGCATTTCTAGAAAAATAACATTAGTTTTCTTTCATATTTTTCAATCCAATTTTCGTTTTTGATAAGGCTGTAATGTAATTTTAAAGATAATTCCACTATAACCATTAAAAAATGAGAAAAACCAATAGAAAATATAGAAGCATAGTAGTAATTTTCAAATATTTAAAAAAAAATTATAAGAAATTAGAGAAGTCAAAAAAATAACATAGCGCGTTATATAAATAAAATTCTATGGAGCATATCATAAACTGTGTTCGGGAAAATATAAGTTTTTCGTATTTTTCTATGAATATAAATCTTTGTGAATTTGTTCAGTCCCATTTATAAAACAATACACACAATAATAGATCTTATTTTCTTCATTTTTATGGTAAAAGTTATTTTGATAATATCGTCATCGAAGAAAAAAGCTCTTGCTATAACCTCCATATCATGAAGTGAAGAAGAATTTTGATGATATTGATATTTTTTGTGTTGATTAATTTGATCAGCACAAAAACTATATGTAGGGATCCGTCGCTTATCGGTTTTTCTGAATTATATTCATTATTTTTTATATCTCAAATGACAATTATCTGAAAAATAATTAGTAATATATATATATACAGGTAGTTCTTGACTTAAGCGATTCGCACGTACATTGGCTAAAAATTACTAAAACGTTGCTGCTGTCACATACATAAAGTTATTTTGATAATATCGTCATCGAAGAAAAAAGCTCTTGTTATAACCTCCATATCAAGAAGTGAAGAAGAATTTTGATGATATTGATATTTTTTGTGTTGATTAATTTGATATTAACTTGCTATAACCTCCATATCAAGAAGTGAAGAAGAATTTTGATGATATCGATATTTTTTGTTTTGATTAATTTGATATTAATATTTTAGATAAATGATATTTATCTAAAATGAAAATTATCTGAAAAATAATTAGTAATATATATATATATATATACAGGTAATTCTCGACTTACGCGATTCGCACGTACATTGGCTAAAAATTACTAAAACGTTGCTGCTGTCATATACAAAACATATATTATTTCTATATGCGCATCGCAGTTTCGCCATTAATCTGCAAGCAAAGCCTTATTACTGTATCTTGTTGTAACTCTGTCATGTCCAGTAAAAAAAATAATAATAGTGATGAAAATTTCCTCGAAAAAAAGTGGTGAGGAAAGCTTGGAACAGATGGCAATAAAAGGTGGCTTATTATAACCTCCTATAAGCCCGCCAAAATACAGATGATGGCTATTATCAGATTATCAATTACTCGCATTAGAAATCGAAAGCTATTATCAGGTTATCAAATACTCGCATTAGAAATCGAAAAGTTTCCAATGAGTATGAAATTTCCATCAAAAATTATAGTGTCCACTTTTTGAGAAATATTAATCGTAATAATACCATGATAGTAAAAATTAATATATGTAATGTGTAGTGTATACTTTAAAGAATATTTTTCTTTCGATGTCGCTGTAATTTATCCATTTTAAGTCACGTGATTAAAAGTTACATCTCACCCTGATCGTGGGGAAAGATGACAATATTTGCTTCAAATCATAAAATAAATGATAAAAACATATATTAGGACCCGAGCGGAGGTGTTTGGTTCAAAGAAAGTTTAAAACTTGCAGCATAACATATAAACAGAGGAGACATGAATTGGGATGATCAGGTCCTAATATCTTTATTCTTTTTTCATGAACTTTCATAAAGATATTTAATGCCTCATTGATTTTTCCTTGTTTGGCAATTATTTCTGCGATACCATTCCAAGTGGTTAAAGTATCAATATTCTCAAGACCTAACATATCTTTTCTTTTCTCATAAACATAATTATAGACTACTAATGCGTCGTCATATTTACCTTGTTGAGCATATATTGATGCGACACTATTAAAAACAGTTAATGCAGTTTTATGATTATATCCTAAAATACTTTTTATTTCTTCCAAAATCTCGTTATAAACTTTCCATGCATCATCATATTTACCTTGATCGTAAAGTACTACAGCCATATTATTTTTCGTTATTAAAGTACCTAAATGATAAGGTCCTAAAACTTGCATTTGTATCTTATAAACGTCATTATAGATTTGTAGCGCCTGTTCGAATTTACCTTGTTTGCAATGCACTAAAGCAATTTTATTTTGAAAGTTTAAAGTATATGGATGTGCATCACCTAAAGTCTTTGTTTTTTCATAAAGTTCCTTATAGATACGAAATGCCTCATTATAGTTACCTTGAATATAAGTTATGTCAGCTATGTGATTCAGAGTAATGTATGTATCTGGATGATCTGGTGTTTTTCTTTTCTGAATTCCATAAACATCTTTGAAGATATTCAGAGCCTTTTCATATTTATTTTTTATTATAAATAATTTTCCCATATTTTTCCGAATAAGTAGGGTATCAGAATGTTCAGGTCGTCTTTTTTTCTCTATCTGATAAGCAAAGTTATAAATGTCCAAAGCCTGATCGTATTTGCATTGGTTGGCAAGTACTGTTGCGATATTGCAATGAGTAATTAAAGTCTCTATATGATCCGGACCTAAAGTCTTTTTCCTTATTTCGAACACCGCATTCAAAACCCTATACGCCTCTTCATATTCACCTTGATAGGTAAGTACTGATCCTATATCATTAGCAGTAGTTAAAGAATCTGTGTGATCAGGGCCCAAAATGTCACATCTTTTTTCAAAAACCTTTTGATATATTTCCAAAGCATCATTATATTTGCCCTGTTTATTCAGTACTGTGGCCATGTTGTTCCATGTCGTTAAGGTATCTCGATGTTCAGGCATAGATATTTTCTGTATTTCATAAACTTCCTTATAGATTCGGAAAGCCTCGTCATATTTACCCTCATTATAAAGTTCTTCTGCTATGTAACTCCTAGTTTTTAATGTTTCTTTAGGAGTGGGATTTATTTTTTCCTGTATTTCATAAATTTTCTGTTGTACTTCTGTAGTGTCTCTGCCTAGCCCGAAAAGCACACTTTCCATACTTCGCAGAGTACTTAACAATTGACGATGTTTAGGTCCTAAAATGGCTTCCTTTTTTATATAAACGTCTTTATAAATATCAAATGCTTCAGATAATTTACCTTGATAGAAGAGTGATAATGCCATTCCTTCCTGAATAGTTAATATATGTGGATGATAAACATCTAAAACATCTGCTATTTTCTCGTGAACTTCTTTGAATATTTTAAACGCCTCTTGATATTTCCCTAATTGAAGAAGAGTAAATGCTATTTCATGTTGAGCACTTAAAATATTTAAATGCTTAGAATCTAAATTATTTATATTTCTGATAAATTCCTCTTTATAGACTTTCAATGCTTCTTCGCATTTACCTAGATGAAAAAAATTTGCAGCCATAATATTCAACTGATTAAAATAGTGATAGTACAGTTTTTCACCCAATAAATTCTAATAATATTCCTACTACGCGAAATGAGCTAGTGTCAATCACTATCTGCACAACCAGTATCGAAAATAACTTATTTACATAAAATGATGATTAATATTAAATCCCATTTTAAATTTTTATCAGAAAATTCTGAAATATTTAGTAGATATTTCATTGAAATAAATCTTTCAACCAATTTAAATCAAATTTTTTTTTCATGATAACCTATAACTAAAATAATTTTCTTTATTTAAAAAATGTATTTATTTTGAATTCAAAAATACTTGTATTAAGATTTTTTAATTTGGTATTTTCTTTACATTATAATTAAAAAATTAAAGCATAATACCAAATGTTATAAAAAAGAGTCTGGTATATAATTTGTTTTAAAATTTTTTGGAAACATCACATTCACCATAACCAGTAGAGCTATCCTTCTTCACTTATATAATGATGTGTTTATACTTCACTATACTATATTTAAATTAATTTCAGTTTGATTATATAAATGATTACTAACTTTTAAAATTCATTGGGGTGTCATAAAAGTAATAAAAAAGTTAAGTTTTTGCGTTAACAGCATATTTACATGTTATCTGTAGTTATCTTTGTTACATGCATATTCAATAGCATATGAAAACTTCAGAAAAAAGTACGAAATATTAAATAAAATACTAAATGTAATTTAAGTTATGCCGCCATATAACTAATGGAATATACTCTATCTAGCGCATCGATGTATATATATCTGTGGGTCGGAGGTATAGGGCACTATGTGGCCAAAATGAGATTATTGGCACAATCATATGGGTTTTTCGTCCTCTACCCACAGGTATACAGGTATACAACACTATGTCCTACATCAATAATTGGTGGAGTTACGGTGCTTTTAAATAACACCAAGTCCACTTTTATTTACAAGGGGAGGTTCAGACATTCGGGTCACCGATTTTTTTGAAATTTTGCACACCTGTAGTAGACCCCTAGGTCCTAGGGGTCTACTACAGGTGTGCAAAATTTCAAAAAACTAGGGGTCTACTACAGGTGTGCAAAATTTCAAAAAAATCGGTGACCCGAATGTCTGAACCTCCCCTTGTAAATAAAAGTGGACTTGGTGTTATTTAAAAGCACCGTAACTCCACCAATTATTGATGTAGGACATAGTGTTGTATACCTGTATACCTGTGGGTAGAGGACGAAAAACCCATATGATTGTGCCAATAATCTCATTTTGGCCACATAGTGCCCTATACCTCCGACCCACAGATATATATACATCGATGCGCTAGATAGAGTATATTCCATTAGTTATATGGCGGCATAACTTAAATTACATTTAGTATTTTATTTAATATTTCGTACTTTTTTCTGAAGTTTTCATATGCTATTGAATATGCATGTAACAAAGATAACTACAGATAACATGTAAATATGCTGTTAACGCAAAAACTTAACTTTTTTATTACTTTTATGACACCCCAATGAATTTTAAAAGTTAGTAATCATTTATATAATCAAACTGAAATTAATTTAAATATAGTATAGTGAAGTATAAACACATCATTATATAAGTGAAGAAGGATAGCTCTACTGGTTATGGTGAATGTGATGTTTCCAAAAAATTTTAAAACAAATTATATACCAGACTCTTTTTTATAACATTTGGTATTATGCTTTAATTTTTTAATTATAATGTAAAGAAAATACCAAATTAAAAAATCTTAATACAAGTATTTTTGAATTCAAAATAAATACATTTTTTAAATAAAGAAAATTATTTTAGTTATAGGTTATCATGAAAAAAAAATTTGATTTAAATTGGTTGAAAGATTTATTTCAATGAAATATCTACTAAATATTTCAGAATTTTCTGATAAAAATTTAAAATGGGATTTAATATTAATCATCATTTTATGTAAATAAGTTATTTTCGATACTGGTTGTGCAGATAGTGATTGACACTAGCTCATTTCGCGTAGTAGGAATATTATTAGAATTTATTGGGTGAAAAACTGTACTATCACTATTTTAATCAGTTGAATATTATGGCTGCAAATTTTTTTCATCTAGGTAAATGCGAAGAAGCATTGAAAGTCTATAAAGAGGAATTTATCAGAAATATAAATAATTTAGATTCTAAGCATTTAAATATTTTAAGTGCTCAACATGAAATAGCATTTACTCTTCTTCAATTAGGGAAATATCAAGAGGCGTTTAAAATATTCAAAGAAGTTCACGAGAAAATAGCAGATGTTTTAGATGTTTATCATCCATATATATTAACTATTCAGGAAGGAATGGCATTATCACTCTTTTATCAAGGTAAATTATCTGAAGCATTTGATATTTATAAAGACGTTTATATAAAAAAGGAAGCCATTTTAGGACCTAAACATCGTCAATTGTTAAGTACTCTGCGAAGTATGGAAAGTGTGCTTTTCGGGCTAGGCAGAGACACTACAGAAGTACAACAGAAAATTTATGAAATACAGGAAAAAATAAATCCCACTCCTAAAGAAACATTAAAAACTAGGAGTTACATAGCAGAAGAACTTTATAATGAGGGTAAATATGACGAGGCTTTCCGAATCTATAAGGAAGTTTATGAAATACAGAAAATATCTATGCCTGAACATCGAGATACCTTAACGACATGGAACAACATGGCCACAGTACTGAATAAACAGGGCAAATATAATGATGCTTTGGAAATATATCAAAAGGTTTTTGAAAAAAGATGTGACATTTTGGGCCCTGATCACACAGATTCTTTAACTACTGCTAATGATATAGGATCAGTACTTACCTATCAAGGTGAATATGAAGAGGCGTATAGGGTTTTGAATGCGGTGTTCGAAATAAGGAAAAAGACTTTAGGTCCGGATCATATAGAGACTTTAATTACTCATTGCAATATCGCAACAGTACTTGCCAACCAATGCAAATACGATCAGGCTTTGGACATTTATAACTTTGCTTATCAGATAGAGAAAAAAAGACGACCTGAACATTCTGATACCCTACTTATTCGGAAAAATATGGGAAAATTATTTATAATAAAAAATAAATATGAAAAGGCTCTGAATATCTTCAAAGATGTTTATGGAATTCAGAAAAGAAAAACACCAGATCATCCAGATACATACATTACTCTGAATCACATAGCTGACATAACTTATATTCAAGGTAACTATAATGAGGCATTTCGTATCTATAAGGAACTTTATGAAAAAACAAAGACTTTAGGTGATGCACATCCATATACTTTAAACTTTCAAAATAAAATGGCTTTAGTGCATTGCAAACAAGGTAAATTCGAACAGGCGCTACAAATCTATAATGACGTTTATAAGATACAAATGCAAGTTTTAGGACCTTATCATTTAGGTACTTTAATAACGAAAAATAATATGGCTGTAGTACTTTACGATCAAGGTAAATATGATGATGCATGGAAAGTTTATAACGAGATTTTGGAAGAAATAAAAAGTATTTTAGGATATGATCATAAATTTGCATTAACTGTTTTTAATAGTGTCGCATCAATATATGCTCAACAAGGTAAATATGACGACGCATTAGTAGTCTATAATTATGTTTATGAGAAAAGAAAAGATATGTTAGGTCTTGAGAATATTGATACTTTAACCACTTGGAATGGTATCGCAGAAATAATTGCCAAACAAGGAAAAATCAATGAGGCATTAAATATCTTTATGAAAGTTCATGAAAAAAGAAAACAAATATTAGGACCTGATCATCCACATACATTAGCCACTGAGAAGAGTATAAATGCAATAATATCTGAAATATTTTGATAAAAATTAGCGGAAACAATTTAAGATGTTTTTAGTGAAGATTATTTTATTTGACATAGCAAAAAGTATAACATTAAAATAAGAGAACTTATCTAAACTACTTTATTTACAGTAGTTTTAATATTATACTATTAATATAGTCCACTACATCTTTCAGCTATAAAAGACTCTATTTGGAAATTATGAATCTATCACCAGACTACATTTAAGATTCTAATGTTATAGTTAGATCTAACTGAGAAACGATATATATATATATCGTTTCTCAGAAATTTTTTGAAAGTGTATTTATATACACTTCCAAAAATTCCCGTTTTAAGTGATACCATCTGCGCAGTGGCATGTTAACCCGAATATTCGGGTTAAGATAACTAATTGTAACTTATTTTCTAAATTATAAATCATGACCCAACTGTTTTCTCGAAGTTTTTGATGGAGTCATATGGGGGTAAGGTTGCTCAAATCGTACCTGCTCTGTATTTGGAGTGTTATGGCTGCTACAGCTGTAGTGGCGCCACGATAGGATGTAGATGGCGCCACATGTAGTCTGAACGTTTTATTGTGATTCATCACGCTTTCTACTAAGAGATATTCGTAATAAGAAGTTTGTCGCTGTTTTCGTTTAATATTCTACATATCTGTGATAGTTAATCTTGTAAGTATTTATTGTTTTTGGAGCTTTGTAAATAGTACTGTAAGTTTTGTAACTATTATAGAATCATATGAGCGAAATTAACATGCATTACGATCAATCAGTGTGAGGTTATATTGATATTAGTAACGACTTACGCAGTGTTCTAAGTCGTACTTGTGCGAGACGCCCAAGTCGTACCCGGTACGACTT
>AYEL01085797.1:0-14521 GCA_000484575.1 Olivierus martensii
TGCAATGAAGAAAAAGAAATTGCAATCATAAAAAAGGAAACAACATTACAGATTAAAAAGAAGAAAGGCAATACAACTACAGACAATGACGATTGGTTTTGTTCTCTTTGTGCAGAAGATCGGAAGGAAAATATGATTCAGTGCTTGAAATGTAAAACATGGGTGCACGATCTATGCGCAGGAGTTAACAAAAAAATTAAAAATTTTTTTTTAATTCCTTTTGTTAATGAAAATAAATACTTGTTTTTTTGTAATTGAATCTTAATTTCCTAATAAAATGACCATTCTTATTGATTTTATTCTAAATAATTACCTAACAACTGTATTTTCAGGTAGGTACGACTTAAGCCATAGGTGGTACCATTTAGGACACTGGTTTCGTAAGTCGTACCTTTGCAACTTTTTTTAAATTTAAATTAATTTAAGAACATATATTAGGACCTGAGCGGAGGTGTTTGGTTCAAAGAAGTTTAAAACTTGCAGCATAACATATAAACAGAGGAGACATGAATTGCTTCAATGCTTCTCAGATATATGATAGGCCTATATCTACTTTACAGAACGCTAAAAAGAGATTATAGAAATATAATGATGAAAAATATGGCATGGATCCACACAGTAAATAATTCATTATGTTTAATACTAATTATATATGAAGGGCATAGAAAAAAAAACTGCTAAATCCACTTTCCTAAATGTTTGGGATAGCTTATTTTAAAAAACTGTTAAATCCACTTTCCTAAGTGTTTACATAGCTTATTTTATAAAAATCTGTTAAATCCACTTTCCTAAGTGTTTAGATAGCTTATTTTATATGGACAATTCTTACATCTTTCTTAATTAAAAGAGATTGCCCTATATTATCTTTTGACTTTCATGATATGGAGCTACACTAATGGCATCAAAGAGTCGAATGTGGCTCAAAAGATGCAACATGATCACCGTGGATGTATAAATATCTAAATAGCTGATTTTACTTAATTCTTGTAATTTTATAGAATTTAATAATTTATTCTATTAAAATATACATGGTATAGTGAACAAGAAGTTTGTTGAATAATTAAAGATTTTATTTTGGCTACTTATTAAAGTGAATATCATCCAAAGCGCAGTGGCATCTAACCCCGAATATTCGGGTTAAGATGACTAATTGTAACTTTTTTTCTAAATTATAAATCATGACCCGAATGTTTTCTCGAAGTTTTTGATGGAGTCATATATGCAAAGCACTTGTAAGTCTAAGAACAAAAAATATGAAATGAAAATATTCAAATTTGAGTTTTAGGGTCAAAAAGAAAAAGTATGGTGACTTCCCCGATCCACTATAAAAAAGAGATTATAAAGAAAGAATACAACGAGCATTATATTTTTATTTTTTATTTTATATTTAATTGTATTTCCAATATTCCAAGGTTCTATAACAGGGCTGTCCAATTATTGCAAAGCACTTGTAAGTCTAAGAACAAAATATATGAAATGAAAATATTCAAATTTGAGTTTTAGGGTCAAAAAGAAAAAGTATGGTGACTTCCCCCGATCCACTATAAAAAAAGAGATTATAAAGAAAGAATACAACGAGCTTTATATTTTTATTTTTAATTTTATATTTAATTGTATTTCCAATATTCCAAGGTTCTATAACAGGGCTGTCCAATTATAATGAACCCGAGGGTCATAGCCGTGTTTACTAGAGATATGGAAGGCCGCAGTTACAAAAAAGGGGGCGGCCTTCCATATCTCTAGTAATTCAATTTTATTTCCAGATTAACAAACCTTATTACAAAATTATATTTATCTGATTGCATCCAATAAACATGTTACGTGTAAACAAAAAGTTATAAAATATAATAAAAGTATGTATGTATCAATTTAATGTGATAAATGAGAGTGGGCAGCAGCATTTACCAGGGCTGGATATTTACATTGATTCCTGTTGTAGCTACCGCAGAATATGTAAAAGAGAATAATCTCCAAGGCAGGTTTCGAATCGATTCTCAACTATCTTCATGTTAGAAAATGCACCTTCACACAAATAAGTAGGCCTACTACCAAACGTTGATATTACTTTCCGACCAAAATCACAAAAGTTAGGAAAACGTTCGCTAAACAAAGCAGTTTACCCATGTGATTTGTTATGAAAAAGTCATTTTCCCACCGCTATTAATATACTCGATTTTCTACTTTACGTTTTTCTCATTCATTTCAGAAATGCAAAGAGCTTATGGTAAAATAAAAATTAAATTATATTAAAACGTAAAATAAAATTAAAACAGAATCATAACAACGGTCACACAATTACTGAAATGGTGAGTGTAGAAACCGAAAAATAACTAAAATACGGTCACAATTCAAAACCTTAAAGCGAAATAGCTAAAACTAAAATTGATGCGATTGAGTCTTATAAAAATATGGTGTCATTGATAGCTTGTTGATCATTAAATAATTGCTAATAATTAAGAAAAATTAATTGATTGAGTTAATATAATTAATTTTAGGATTTTTTTTATTAATCTCTTAAAAAAGTAATAAATAAAAGTGAAAAACACTAAAAGTAATATTATATCACAAATAGTGAAAGCCTCGTGGGCCGCACAAAACGGCTTGGCGGGCCGCTTTTTGGACAGCCCTGTTGTATAACAATTGCAGGCGTTTGTATATTTTTGTTTGTACAAATATACGTCTTCACTACTTTCTCAAAGTGTTTATAATCGTCCTACAAACATTTTTCATTTGATGTTCTTTTTTCTAGTTCCTTTAAACTTATTTCAAAGGTGTTACAAAAAAGATTAGACTTTCTATACAAGGTTTACTTAGTTTACGTAATATTTATAATTATAGAATAGGTTTAGTAAGAACAAATACAGTTTGAGCATTGTATTGGTTACTTAGTTTACGTAATATTTATAATTATAGAATAGTTTAGTAAGAACAAATACAGTTTGAGCATTGTATTGTTCTTATTAAATCGATTTATAGTTTAGCTGAAATAATATTTCCTTGAACAAATCTGCTTGAAACTGGTTATTAATATCGTTTGCAATTATGTTTTTGGGATATCACGATAATTGCAATACAATTACTTTCTGAGTAAAAGAGAGGAAACGTTATTTTACCAGTTATCATAATGCTTAGACTAGATCCTCGATTAACATCGCCTCACTTAACGTCATTTTGCTTTTAGGAGGCCAGCAAAAGCTTTTATGAATTAAAACATTAAAGATTTTAAGTCGGCAAAATAGAACAAAGCCATATTTTCTTATACTTTCCTTCGAAAGAAAATGAAGAGAAACTTAATTTTAATGAGCACTAACTCAACTATATATAGTATATTTCTATCAACAATATATTCATTACATAGGAAATTCGGCAGATTGGCCGTGTAAATTCCATCAGCTTTCCAATTAGTGGACCTGTGATCGATTTACGAACCATTTTTTAAATAATTTAAATGAGGGTTCCATTCCGGGCTCATCGACTTCCTTCTTATCAAGTTTATTTTAAATGCTTCATCCTTCTTAACTATATACTATATTATTAGAAATTTCGTTATCTGTTAATGTTAACGTTTATTTCGGTAAGTTATGATGTACTCTATCCCATATAATTTTAAAAGTTTTTAAATAAAATAAAATTGTATAATTTTTGTGTCTTTTATATATATTTAATTTTATTTATTTTTTAAATATTGCTCATATGTATAAAATAATAAAAAATAATTTTAATTCATTATTACGATATTTATTAAAAAATAAAAAAAAAACTATTTCTTATACATAAAATATTTGAAAGGGATGTAGCTATATCACGTGACCAGAAAATATTGGTCAAAATGACAGTTCTAATCACCTGACATTTCCCGCCATCATCCGCGTTGATAAAAGAATTCACTCGAAACGACAGGTATGCCAATCAGTTCTAATCACCTGACATTTCCCGCCATCATCCGCGTTGATAAAAGAATTCACTCGACACTGTCAAAGTATTAATTGTAGACGAATAAAATCGAAAAGGCACAGTTCCAAATCAATGCAGAATGCGTTCATTGATTTGTAAGTATAAGTACTTTTACAAATTAATGCTTATTTCTTTGGAGTGAAATCCAACGTTCACTGTTTTGAATTAGAGTGCTCTGTGAAACTCACAGGATCACGAGAAGTCGGCCTGCATGGTTTGTTCCGTTAGGTCTAACGATGTGGGAACTTATGCGGAACAGTGATAAGCAGAGAAACATTGCATTTTATGTAGGCCTATATACATATCTTAAATATGCACACATATCTTATATTTAATTTACCAATACGTCTATACGAGAAATTTTATTCACAAATAAAGATAATAATTTGACCATCCTAAATACTTTACATAACGCTATACAAATTTAAATGCTAGTATATTAACATCCATTATAGATTCAACACTTGAAACTAGTAAAGGAGAAACATTCGAAGTGATAAAAGCTAGACCATGCATGATTTATAAACTTCTGTCGAGATATTTTATTAAAAGTAGCTATATAACTCATAATTACATGGCACTAATGCTGGAATTTTGAGGACTACGACACTAAAACCTAATAGGTCCGCGTAATTTGACGTCATTTCGGGCGGCCTACAAGAATTCTTTTTAAAATGCGTAATTAAGACTTATATAGCAGTAATCTCGAAACTTTCATAACACAGAGCACCGACGTTTGAATATAAATTTTAATTGTGGTAATAACCGTCCCGGGCACACAACTTATGAGCCCATGACAATTATCATATAATCAGCATATAATTACTATATATTGCATTAATCTAGATATAGTAATTAATAAGTTCTGGCTGCATAGAACTAAATGGGTGTCTATCGCAATCACTCCGTTTAACATAAATTTTTGCCGAAAAACCGCACGGTAATAAAACATTCATGTATGTGATATTGTATAAATCTTCCACATTTTGGAAATACTGCATTGTATACAGAGGTTTTAATTTTCCAAAACTTAACTTCAAATTGTCATCAAAATATATATTGGAAAAGTTTTGTGAGAAAGTAGAAAAATTAATTTCTAAATCAATGGCAAAAGAAACAATCATTTATTTTGAAAGAAAAAATTGTAAAATAAAACATAACTCAGAACACAAACAATTTCTTGCAATTTTTTTTCAGAAATATCTAAACTTTAAGATATTAGAAAGAAAACAAATCCTTTTCAATACAAAAACAATGCTGAATTACTTCAAAATAGCAATTTTATAAATTCTATAAAAGCAACCCAAAATCATTTATTTTGAAAGAAAAAATTATAAAATAAAACATAACTCAGAACACAAACAATTTCTTGCGATTTTTTTCGGAAATATCTTAAGAAACAAAATCATTTATTTTGAAAGAAAAAATTGTAAAATAAAACATAACTCAGAACACAAACAATTTCTTGCGATTTTTTTCGGAAATATCTAAACCTTAGATATTAGAAAGAAAACAAATCCTTTTCAATGCAAAAACAATGCTGAATTACTTCAAAATAGCAATTTTATAAATTCTATAAAAGCAACCCAATCGTTTGCTTTTATAGTAATAAAACAGTTAACTTTAATGAAAATTCTTCAATTATTTTAGATATTGATATCTATTTGGATAATAGAACTGATATCATAATTATGTTAAATCTAGTGGTTAAAGTATTAGGATGTTCAGGTCCTAAATTACTTGCTTGTATTTTATAAATCTCTTCATAGATTTTTAATGCTTCAGCGTATTTACTTTGGTTTCCAAATATTGTTGCGATTTTACTGCGAATAATTAACACATCTGGATGCTCAAGACCTAAAATATCCTTTTGTTTTTCATAAATCTCATTATACATTTTTAAAGCCTCATCATATTTACCTTGTTGGAAAAGTATTCCTGCCATACTAGTTTCAGTAGTTAAAACATTCGGATGATTACGGCCTAAAGCTTCTACTTGTAACTTATAAAACTTTTTATAAGTTTTTAGCCCTTCCTTGTATTTTCCCTGTTGGCAAAGTATTGCAGCCATATTATTCTGAACAGCTAAAGTTTCGGGATGGTCAGATCCTAACATATCTTTACTTTTTGTATAAACTTCATTATAGATAGGAAATGCCTCATCATATTTGCGTTGACTGTAAAGTACGCTAGCTGTATTAGAAAGAGTATTTAAGATTTCTGGATGTTCGGGACATACTCTTCTCTGTATCACGTAAACCTCTTTCAAGATATGCAATGCCTCTTCATATTTACCTTGGCTATCAAGTATACATGATATATTTTTCCGAACAGTTAATGCAGTTGGCTGATCAGGTCGTGCTCTGTTTTCTATCTCGTATACAGACTTATAGATGTCCAAAGCTTCGTCGAATTTACCTTGTGTGCTAAGCAGTTCTGCCATATTAATCTGAGTAATTTGTCCATATTAATCTGAGTATCTGGATGTTCAAGACCTATAATACTTTTCCTTTTATCAAGAACCTCTTTCAAAACTGTATACGCTTCTTCGTATTTACCTTGGTAGGTAAGCAGTGATCCCATATCTTTACCAGTAGTTAAAGTATCGGGATGATCAGCGCCCAAAATTTTAATTCTTTTTTCATAAATATTCTTATATATGTCCAAAGCATCACTATATTTACCCTGTTTGGCAAGTATTCCAGCCATTGAATTCCTTGTAGCTAAAGTTTCTGGATGTTCTGGCATGGATATTTTCTGTATTTCATAAACTTCATTAAAGATTTGGAAAGCTTCGTCATATTTACCTTGTCTGAAAATTATTCCTGCTATGCAATTTCTAGTTGCTAACGTATCTGGATGATTAGGCGTTACTCTTTTCTGTTTTTCATAAATGTCCTTATATATTTCTAAATTCTCTTTGCCTAATTTGGCAAGCATCGTTGCCATGGTTCGCTGCGTAAGTAAAGTTTCAGGATGTTCAGCTCCTAAAATGTTTTTCCTTTTGGCATAAACATCTTCATAGATATGCAGTGCTTCATCGAATTTACCTTGATGGGCAAGGACTAATGCCATGCTACCCCGAGTACTTAATGCATCTGGATGATCAACACCTAAAACAACTATTCTTTTGACATAAATCTCTTCAAAGACACGTAATGCCTCCTGATATTTTCCCAGCAGATCTAGTGCGGTTGCTATATTATCCTGAGCAGTTAAAGTTTCTGGATGTCTAGGACCGAAACGATTTAAATTTCTTCTATAATCGACTTCGCTAATTTTCAATCCTTCTTCGTATTTACCTTGACTAAAACAATTTGCAGCCATGTTATCCATATTAACAATTAGGCAAATTATTAGAAGTAAAATTCTGTAAGAAAAAAAATTATTAATAATACTTCATATAAAAAAAATCTCGTATAATATAAAATATAAATAAGGAAAATCTTACGGAAGTTATCGACATTAATGATTATATAGAACAGTGCTTGTCAAAGTGTGGGTTGCGACTCCATATGGTGTCGCGTAACAAAATTTGGTTCCGCAGAAATTTTAGCAAATGTTTTAATTCGTATTCCTGATTTATACAACTCTACACCCAGGATCGCGAAAATATTTTCTTGGAGTAAAAGGGGTCGCCAAGTGGAAAAGATTGAGAAGCGCTGATATAGAATTTAATGACTAGAGGTAAAAAATGATTACTTCAGTTTCAATGTTCCACAGAAACCAATAAGAAAGTTTCAGTTTATCCATATTCCAAAACAGAAAAATATAATAGATCTTTTTTTATTCGTGCTCTAACTTATGCTAACAAAAATTAGTTATTTGTATATTTAATTGTTTAAATATAAATTTTTTTATTTTTATATTTGTTTCTTGGGTGGATGCCTAATGTTACAAGAGAAGAATTGCTAATGTAGTAGTAAAATTAATAAAACAACAATTTTCATGATCAAAACATACAGACTGCGTGATTTATTCTTAATATTAAATTCTCTGTAGAACATGTTCCTATATTTACTATTTTATTTAATATATTTTGTTACTTTAAATGCAGGGAAATTATTTTTCGATCATTATATGCCAATTGAAATCCAATGTCATATTTTAGTAATCACCATAAAATTTGGTGAAAATACTGTGTATTTTTTGTTTATTTTTATTCTGTACGGGCTAACCCAGCTCCTTATGTAAATAAAGTTAAAGATCCTATCTTCGTATGAAATTTTTAAAAGAAAACCAAGTTTGTTAAATTCCATTTATAGTTTATCGCATATAGTAATTTTTATTATTATTTTGTATGTAATAGTAACTGATGAAGAATAGCGAAACCAATAAAAATGCATTTTTATTGATTTATTTTTTTTTCACTGACAGCAATTTTTGATTAAAAGTCAATCAAAAATACTTTTAAAAAGTACTTATTTTATTTACAGATAAATACAATTAAAATAACAATTTGTTTCTTTTTATTTGCTTAAACTTTTGGGTATTTTACCTCCCCCCAAAATTTCGTATTTTATGTTTAAATACAATATCAGATGGAAAACAAAACAATGAAATACCAAAATCTTGTTTGGTTTTACCACAAATGATATATCTTCTATGATGACTTTCTTCTTATTCATTTTATATTAAACGAGTGTAATCACGAAATTTCTTCTTTTAATCTGGAGACTAACTACAAAACTTATATATATGCGTACTGCTACCTTTGAATAATGGCGCCCAGTCTAACAAGTTCAAACTTGAGAACTCACGTTATACTTGCCACGTGATTTTAATTTAGCAAACAATGTAGTGGGTTAAGAGCGTACTTGGGGGAAATGCATTATCGGGATTTTTTTATTATAAGATAATCGAAAACCGCCCAGTCTAACAAGTTCAAACTTGAGAACTCATGTTATACTTGCCACGTGATTTTAATTTAGCAAACAATAATTTTTAAATTTAAACGAAATTTCAAACTTGAGAACTCACGTTATACTTGTCACGTGATTTTAATTTAGCAAACAATAATTTTTAAATTTAAACGAGAATTATTTAATAATTTTGAAAATCTTACATTAATATAGTTAAATGTATAAGCACTTTTTAATAATATAAAATAATAGAGAAGTCGCTACCGTTGTTGAAATTTCCACTAAATGTGCTGAATGAAACATATGTATAAATGTAATATGTCTTTAGTCGCCTTTTACGCACGCGGGGTCGGACGTGGGATTATTCTAACCCAGTGGTTCTCAACCACTGTGTCGGCCGGATGGCTACGTGGTAAAGCTTTGGCTTACCACCCTGGAGGATCCGGGTTGAAATCCGGGTCCTTAATCTGTCTTTAGTCGCCTTTTACGCACGCAGGGTCGGACGGTGGGATTATTCTAACCCAATGGTTCTCAACCACTGTGCCCCGGCACACTAGTGTGCCGCGAAAAATTAAGAACGTATTGTAAGTACTGTATGTAATTGTATGAATCATATACTGTATATTAATAGTGAAACGTGGTTGACTAGATATCCTTGGCCCGGCCTGTTGAACCCAATCCTTCAATAATCCGGTTGACCCCATCATGGGTGCTGGCCAGCCTGTGATGGGAGCTAATCGCCGCCGCTAGATACAGAATATGTCATGAGGATATGGCGGCGTAATAAAACTAACCTAACCTAACCTAACCTCAACCACTGTGCCGCCACACCTTTGACGGTGTGCCGCGAAAAATTAAGAATGTATTGTAAGTACTGTATGTAATTGTATGAATCATATATACTGTATATTAATAGTGAAACGTGGTTGACTAGATATCCCTTTTGCAGTCCAACCATTGTACTGATTCCTATAAACAGGTTATCGTTAGAAAAATCTAACCCTCGAATTTTTTGTCGTTATTCGTAATTTAAAATTAAGGAATAAAAATTAAAATTATAGTTTCTCTAAAAGGACAAAATCCGCAGGTGACGCTATAAATTAATAAGGGCTGCCATTTATGATCCGTGTACGAGTATGTCTGTAATCTGAATGTAATAAATAAGAATAAATATAATCTGTTAAAAAAAATTCGTTGTTAAATCTAAATTATTATTTAAAATATTTAGGTGTGCCGCCAAATTTTAAAATATTAAAAAGTGTTCTTCAACAGAAAAATGGTTCTCAACAGAAAAAAGGTTGAGAACCACAGAAATAAGCATATAAAACACACAAACATCCAATTTTAAAATATCAAAATGTGTTCCTCAACCCAAAAAAAAAGTTGAGAACCACTGTTCTAACCCCTTACCCACAGGGTTAGAATTAAAATGCTTTTTCAAGAAAATAAAAACAAATTTGATATCAAATTTTACTGGATCAAAGGCCATTCTAGCCCCTATGCATATTGAATACATGTATTTCTATAAATATGAATATTTCTAAAATTAATAAAAATTATAGTCACCGAAATAACTATTACCGGCTTTAAAAATCTATTTTCCTACACTATACGCAACCGAAAACGTTTTCTAAATAAATATGTACAGTGGAACACGATTATAACGAAAATGGATATATTGAAATGGAATCGCGATTCCGACTGACGTCCATAGATTAACATTGTATTAAAACACCGTTATTACGAAAAAATGGTGGAACGGATAATTCATAAACATCAGTTATAAAGAAAAAATGGCATCTCGCGAAGAATTAAAATTTATTTTCAAATTAATTTAAAAGTTATTTAAACCAACAGCGACATAAAGTCCCCTCAAGTTGAAACAGTTGTTGGGTTTATTCCACTTCATCAGAAGGGACGGAATACTAACTGGATGTGTTATGAGTGTAATATTGTTCACTTGGTTTTGATTTCGGTTTCACATTTCGAAATCGAAAATAATGTAGTGTGTTGTTTACAAAGTGGATAGCTGGAATTTTTAAGAAATGATCTTTTTCAACCAAAACAAGTTAAGAAATCGAAAGAAATGCAAATAAGTCTAGATCTTAAACTAAAGTTCAATTTCTTCAAGCTATTGATAAAAGATAAATGTTCAAAATCTGAAATTTGTAAAAATTTCGACACTACGAATTCTACAGTTCAATTTCTTCAAGCTATAGATAAAAGATAAATGTTCAAAATCTGAAATTTGTAAAAATTTCGACACTACGAATTCTACTTTATCGACGATAATAAAAAATACACATATTATAATAAAACAATTACGGAATTAAATTTAAAACTGGACCGGAAATGTATGAGAACGACAAATTTTGAAAATTTAGAGACTGAACTTTATAATATGATTCAAGCAAGCAAGGTCGCAAAATTCGCCTATTTCCGGTTCACTTTTAATGGAAAAGGCCATATAGAAAAAGGCAAACATCTTTGATACACTTTAGAAGAGAAATAGGCCTATACGTAAAGTCTGCTGATTGCCGACCGATCTATCAATTACTGTAATTACAGGTATATAGTTCGTAAAATAAACAGTAATTAAAATAAATTATTGTATATTATATATTTTTTAATTAAATTTTCGAAGAGAATCTTTAAAATAGCGAAGAATATCATTATAGTCTCATAGAACTATCTTTGAGAAAAGGTACCAACATTTTTTTTTTTTTTAAATTCTTCACTTCCGTTATAACGAAAATTTTTCCGGTCCCAATCATTGTTATAACCGTGTTCCTCTGTATTTAATCTCTTGCTTTTGTACTTTAGATTAATCATTGAAAATATGCTTCATTACCTCTTTATATAAGTGCCTTCGATGGCTTCTCCTTGTCCGTATAAGTTACGTTGTTTTTAGCTAACAATGGACCGCGTATATGGTAAAGAATTTACGCATTGCGAAAACAATTCATCCAATAGAATACTGGGTTTCGTCATCCAATAGCAGTTTACTTTTTTATCATCGCTAATGGTTTGAAATGTTTGTTTTTTAAAAATTGTCGAATAAGTATTTTACAATTCATGGTTATACTATTAAATATTAATTTAAATCTCTAATCACTTAAAATTATTTATATACAACGAATGACGTCAATCGTCCTGTTATTCTCTGAATATATCTTTCTAATTGTACATTTTTCACAATACACTATTTTTTGCATATTTTTCCGTTCAAAAAGAGCTAATAATAATAAATACTGCGTGCAGAAAATTTGCATTCAGTAAAAGCCAGTCGTCTAAAATCTTTCCAACTACCGCACTAAAAATTTTTCTGGATTCGCCTAATATATCAGCATTTGCCAATTATATAAAGTTCAATCATTGACTTTGAATGTCAAAACACTAGTATACGTAAAAAATGACGGCTAAATAATTTTTCTTATGAAATAAGTGATTTTTTTAAAACAATTTTTAAATGGCAAATATGGATAAATTATGTTTTATATTTATCCATATTAATTGGTTAAATATAAAACATTGGATGAATTGAATACAAATGAAGTTTTGCAACATTTAATATATTATTATTATGAAAATTATATTAAAATATTATAATAAAAAATTTCGATAATAATGAAAATTTCTATAATAATTTTATGCATTATTTTGTAATGAAAGAAAAACATTTCAATAGTGCACATTAATGATTCAGATACACCTAAAAAATTAATGTGAAAAATAAGCCAACAAAAATTTTAATACGATTTTTGACATGGTGTAAATTTTGCAATTGATTCAAAATTTCGATTATATGACGAAAGAGATAATCTTAAAATTTTTACCAACATATTTTGTTTGTGAAGTAAGTTCGATTTTAAATCTATAATTTTTGCTCTGCATATTTCGGATATAAGTTCGATTTTAAATCTATAATTTTTGCTCTGCTTATTTCGGAGTCTTTCGTAATCTTAAAATTTTTACGAACATATTTTGTTGTGAATGTAAGTTCGTAAATCTAGAATTTTTGCTCTGCATATTTCGGAGTCTATCGGATAATCATTGTCGTGATTGGAGAGCGTTGTTCGAAAATGTCTTTTGATATTTTCTTTTCTAGAAGAGCAACAACTGAATTACCAATACATATTATATAAAAGCATTTGCCATTAACCATGGAAGAAAAAAATCATGTTTCCATTCATCATGGTAATGATAAGTTTTAGTTTTCTTTTCTACGCTCATAATTATGGTTTAAAAAGGAAAAAAATTTAAATACTTGAAGAATTTTTTCTGGATTCGCTTAATATATCAGCATTTGCCAATTATATAAAGTTCAATCATTGACTTTCAATGTCAAAACACTAGTATACGTAAAAAAAGACGGCTAAATAATTTTTCTTATGAAATAAGTGATTTTTTTAAAACAATTTTTAAATGGCAAATATGGATAAATTATGTTTTATATTTATCCATATTAATTGGTTAAATATAAAACATTGGATGAATTGAATACAAATGAAGTTTTGCAACATTTAATATATTATTATTATGAAAATTATATTAAAATATTATAATAAAAAATTTCGATAATAATGAAAATTTCTATAATAATTTTATGCATTATTTTATAATGAAAGAAAAAACATTTTAATAGTGCACATTAATGATTCAGATACACCTAAAAAATTAATGTGAAAAATAAGCCTTTACAAATGTTTATACGAATTTCTTTTTTTAAATCTAAGTTTGTTCTTTAACGAACATTTAGCTTCCACTGTATACTGTATATAAGTAATAAAAGAACTATGCTTCCTAAAAAACTGAATATTTCTAAAGATAAAACAGATTCCTCAAAATTAGGAATTGAAGATTCTTCTGAATATTTCTAAAGATAAAAAAGATTCCTCAAAATTAGGAATTGAAGATTCTTTGTTTTCAACAGGGTAATGATCCTAAGCATTCAGCATATATAACAAGGTTGTAGATGCTTTACAATGTGAGAAGACAGCTAAAAACTCCTCCACTATCACCAGATCTTAACTCTATTGAGAACTTGTGGTATTTTTTAGATTTGCAAGCGAATCAACGGAAAATTCACAACAAATCAGAATTCAGGCTAGTTCTCAGTGAAGATTAGCTGAAAATCAGTGCAAAAATAATTAGAGTTTTATTTAAAAAATGCAAAATTTCGAAATCTTTCATGAATTTTGAAAAATAGTGCAAAAATAATTAGAGTTTTATTTAAAAAATGCAAAATTTCGAAATCTTTCATGAATATAAAGAAAATTAAGGTACCATCTATTTTTATGCGATATACTGCATTTTTCATTTTTGTTATAATTATAAAATCAAAGCAGATTTCATTTTTCTAGATAAAACTATTTGGAAAAGATTGAATCAAATGATAGTATATACAGTTTAAGTTATTCACCACCAGGCGCAGCACTGTCACGCCGCATGCAAGTTGTAATAGGAGATTTAACATTGAGCTTCGCTATTGTATGTATTATCTCAAAAAAAACATTTCCAATGTATGAAAAAAGCTAATTTCTTTCATCCCTCAAAAATATTCATTAATAACATTTCTGATTGTATTTAAAAATGAAAAAATAAAAATAGTGCACATAAAAAACTAGTGAAATCCAATGAAGCTTATTTCATTTTATCCTTTACAATTCACATTCTCCTACACAGCTATTAGAAATTTTAAATTT
>AYEL01085799.1:0-26273 GCA_000484575.1 Olivierus martensii
AAATAGTATTTCTAAGTTTCTCCTACGTTTACAACATGCTTCTACTATTTTGTCTAAACTACGACAGAAAAAAAGAGTTAATTAAGAAGAAAAACATTAAAATTATAAATCATTACTTTTCTTAAGATTCGTATAATCTATCTGACTTAAAACACGAAAGAAATTAATAAAATAACAGCTTTTTATTATTCATAACATTATATGCGGAGAACCTAAAAGTCTTGAACCGAAAATTTTTGTTGGTCTGCGCACCGCCATCTTAGCTATTGAATACTAAAGGTACTTTATGCCTCTAAAGTACGTTATGGGACATTCGTCAACTTAAAGTACTTTAACTCTTAACATAATTTAATATTTCGTGTGTGGAAAGCATTACTCTGTTAAATTCGACCTTAAAGTATTTTAAGCGGTCTAGTCTGTAACAGGTATTAGAGGACAATATATTGGTGAGAGTTAGATGGACAGAAGAATATTTCTAAATTGCATTTAATCGATACGAATGACCAATCTTAATTGTTTTTAACTGTGGAAAGCAATCATCATACGGTAGAAACTGCAATTTAGTAACTTACAGATTTTAGTTCGATTTATGTTACGTAAAATGTTATTCAATGATTTTATTTCGTCTAATATCGATTCATTTTATATAGAAATTTTATTTCGATGCCCATGTTAGTTGAATAACGCCTTAGACAACTTTTCAACGTGTAGATTAATGAGAATGGAAAAATAACGTTTTCTCAGTACTCCATGAATTTAGTGAATTGGAGAAATATGCAAGCTGTGCATCGGTAGTTCAACTGTAGAATATTTACCTGCAAGGCGAGTTCAATTCCCGCCCACTCAAGCTTATGTTTTTTTAAGGGACTACGTTACTGAAAAATAAGATTTTTGGTGTGTGTTGAATTAAATTTTTTAGGTTACTTAATGGCACCCGATCAATTTTGTCGGTAATTTAGAACTTATTTCTAAAAATTTCACAAATCGTAAATACATCCACGGCGGATGAATTTCCAAACCAGATGTCTATCTGCTACAATTTCCGAAATATAGCTAGAGTTTTTTCGGCAAATTCGAAATGACTTTAGCACAACGGAACCACAAATTCTCACTTTATGAGAAAACAACTATTGTACCCTCTAAGGTCCCAAAGAGAAGATTGATAGTTTAAGGGACTTAAAGGATAAGTCATATTAATGTTGCTTATTATTTAAATTCGAAATATATGTTGTTTTAAATACCTTGCAAACAATATGTATTATATATTAAGCATGAAATAAGAAACGTCAAAAAGAAGTGCCTCATTTCGCCACCGCGAACTATAGCGATGAGTGCAGAATTCGAGAAGCAAAACGCAAAGTGATTGCCTGGCGAAAGATGTCGCTCTGTGCGCATATACAGAAAGACACCTTTCTTCTACGACTGCACATAACAGCTGGCTAAGTGAAATATCTATGATTTCGTACAAAATTCGAATAACAGTTATTCAGATGATATCAAACTCTTTCGGAATTAACGGATTTTGCCGCAGAGAGAATACTTAAATAAAAAATCTCACTATTTTTGATGTTAAAAAGTGAAAAAAAAAAGTTTTTGGAGGGGATGTAATTTGAACCATAGGTAACAAACAACAAAACAGGGTAAAACGAAAATAGCTAAATTCATTTAATTAAATCACTTCTTGTAAATCCCGACAATTACGCACATCTCTTAGTAAAAGTATTTTTGCTAAATCACACTTACCATTCCATACAAAAAAATTTTTATGTATTTTAATGTATTTTATCTTAAATAAGTTAAATAAAACTATTTTTTTGTTTGTTTTAATCTTTTCTGTTTTTGATTTGAATGTAGCATACTACAAGTGCTAATATATTTCTCTGTTTATAATATTGGATGTAATTTCGAATGTCTTATGTTTTAAGAATAAATAATGTTTATTTACATAACTTTTCTGACTTTTAGTAATTTGGTTGTGTTACATTATAAACTAAATAATAATAACTTTTATTGCGTTTTATTGCTTTCGTTACAGTTGTAATTAATTTATTCGCTAAAGTACTCGCTAATGTATGAAAATGAAATTATAAAAGCGAATTCTACCGGTAAAAGTTTAAAAAATTCGTAAATTATAGCTAAAAATTCGAAAGTAGTTAGCAATGACGTGTATGACGACACGCATGACGTTTAATAATGATGTCACGCCTCTATTTAGTTGAAATTAGGTTGTGACATCACTTTAGTTTCTATTGCTGCCACTGAGGCGACGATACTGAATGCTGATTGACTTAGCGATACAAATGCTTTAACATAGAAAGTATAGGAAGTGACCATCTATGCATACCTAACCTGTGCACGTGTTTTAAACCGCCAAACCCGATTAGACGCCAAAATCGTCACCAAACGGATGGTGGTGTCTTATCGATTTTTTTTTCTTTTTGTCAACAGATGACGCCACATTCCATTCTGGTATAATACTATGTGGCGGGGCGAAACAAGCCCTTCCACTGGCTGCCCACCCCTGCGAAGGGGTTAGCCGGATAGTGAAGGATGGGGATCGACGGGCCGGGCCCGGACCCTATGATAAATATTTTCAAGGGGTGGCTCAGGTTCAAGTTTTTAATAAGATATTGTGCAACCCCTTTGTTAAAATTTTCATAGCTCATCGCTGGTTACACGCCTATACATATTTAAACATTTCATTCTAATGAATGGATTATTCAAAATTTATATAATAATAGCATACAATTAAATTGATAAGACAATATGTTGTATTTACTGAAAAAACACAAGAAATTATTGCGATACGAGATACCGTAGTTAATCCACGACCACCGGTTAATCGGAAGTCTACTATATGTGAATTCCATTCAAATAGAATAATATCTACGCGTGGTATCAGACAAACGATGTAGTGACGACAAACAATCTATATAACGAAAATTTCATTTCAGTACAGAATGTGTCGAAAACGAAATCTCCTTAAGTGAGTTTATTCATCTGAGTGATCAATTTTCGATATACGAATACTAGAATTTATTTTGTTTTCAGTTTTTTATAAGATTACAGAAATTACACAATGACTTAAGCATTTCGGTAGCTAGCATATCGAGAAATTTAACATAAAACTACATCAGATGTTTTTTTTTATTTTTTGCAAATTTTACGCCCCCTTTCCAATCAGGGAGATTACTAAGGGGGAATTCATTCAAATAGAATAATATCTATGCGTTGTATCAGGTAAACGATGTAGTGATGACAAACAATCTATATAACAAAAATTTCATTTCAGTACGGAATGTGTCAAAAACGAAATCTTCTTAAGTGAGTTTGTTCATCTGAGTGATCAATTTTCGATATACGAATACTCGAATTTATTTTGTTTTCAGTTTTTATAAGATTACAGAAATTATACAATGATTTAAGCATTTCGGTAGCTAGCATATCGAAAAATTTATAAAACTACATCAGATGTTTAACGTGCCACCGCCGTATTTTAAGATGGAGGAACTTCCGCCAAAAAATTCTCCCGTTACAATATGAAATTTATAACATAATCAAATTTCTAAAATAAAAACTTCTGATTGGTCCATTTCATAACATACATTATTCAATAGAGATAAACATGATGGTTCTCGCATTCTGAGTTCATGGTAAGAATAGATTTCGAGTTACGAAAGAATTATCTTCGTAATTCGTAAACTCAATATTTGAGCTGTATCCTGTACCCTTTGATGTCATAAACTGTCGTAACTTTAATAAAAGTAATTTTAATAATACCGGAAGAGTTTCGTTCAGCGTGAGAATGGCAGACTGTAACCATGCACCATTTTATTTCTGGCATTCTGAGTTCATGGTAAGAATAGATTTTGAGTTACGAAGGAATTATCTTCGTAATTCGTAAACTTTGAATATTTGAGCTGTATCCTGGACCCTTTGACGTCATAAACTGTCGTAACTTTAATAAAAGTAATTATAATAATACCGGAAGAGTTTCGTTCAGCGTGAGAATGGCAGATTGTAACCATGCACCATTTTATAGGGTGAATAGAAAATCGTTTTTTAAGCAACTATTAATTAATACAAAACAGTCCAGTAATTGAAAAGCAAATGTTTAATATTCTGTATGTTTTAAATTGAAAATAATATGCAAAACTTTTCTTTATACATGATTCTAACTAGATTATGGAAGAAGAGAAAATACAGCGAAATTTTCTATGGTCTCTGAAAGAAAAATTAGAAATAAATTTAATTGTTTAAAAAGCTAATTTTGAAATTTTCACAAACAGAAATTTTTACGTTTAAATAATTCTTACTTTAATTTTTTCCCAGTTTCTAATATCGATTAATCAGATTTTGCAATTTCATAGCAATTGAGATAATCTTCTTTTGAAATATCCTAATAATTAAAAAATATGATTTCTATAAATAACTTTCTACATATTTTACCTATTCCTCATTACATTGCTCTTGAAAATATTAATTTTGTAGTTAACTTTATCTAAAGTTATTTTGAATAATGACAGTTGTTGCATTTATAATTTTCTTATCAACGAAATCAGTAAAATTTTCGCTCTATTCTAGTTTCCAGAATTAAAACTGGATATTGTTTGGTAGCAATAAATATAATGCAGCTGTAGTAATAAATCTTCAAAGTAACAGAAGTTTTTTGCTGTACTTGCATACTCTTAATTGTAACAGAAAATGCATATTGATTTTTAACCTCCTTTCTGAAGAAAAATGAGACTTAAGCAATCGCCATGTTATCTGTAGCTAATCGGTATATATAAATGGATAGAATGCTCAATGCTAGAATTACGACGCTGTCCGCCACATTGGTTTACCCCACCAGAAATGTCCAGAGACCCGACCGGGTCTCTTGATAGCTGCATTACATCTACAAAAGTATAAACAAATACGAATAATACTTTTTATGGCTGGATTCTGCTTTTCACAGAATTACCAATTGTGATAGCATTCGATAAATCTCATCAAACTGGTCAAAAATTGCGGCACCGATTAGAAGATATTTCGAGAAATTTACATCGGAATTGGTAAATGAACCATATAACGCCGCCATATTGAACGAGAAGTAAAATGTCACGTGATCATCATCATAATGACGAAAACCTATGGTTTTACATCTTGTTTTAAAAGCCAAAAACCCGCCGGAAATTGTTCTTACGATTATGTGGGTTATGATTATGAAATTTGGAAATATTGTTTGACATCAAACGATCTCGATGCCACATTTAACTCTTGTTACAATGGTTTAAAAATGGCTGCTGGGATAATTCCGTAAGGCATCCTAAACTATTTATTAAATGTTTATGAAATTTAACAAAGTGATCGATTTACTAAAGAGGATCTCTATAACACGGCAATTGCCTTTCGCTATAATTGTTTAAAAATGCGAACGTTCAATCTTTTGCAATTTCCCTGTAATAAGTGTAAATAAACACTTATTACAGGGAGATTGCAAATTCAATGATAATTTTTTGTCATTGAAGATGATATATGTTTGAATCCTTTTTCTTTAATCGTTCCACAATAAAGAATACGTTAGAAATGTACAAGTGGCGTAGCTGACGGTCAGCAGACCCTGCGACGCGGGAAAGCCCCGATCTTGTGGGGCCCCAACTCACCCTAAAGAAAAAAACTTCTAAAACCCAAACAATCAATCCCCAGTAACCTCCATTTTAACGCAGAACAGTTAAACCTATTTAACGCAGGGCGTGGCGTTCAATAGCTGGAACTCTAAAACTTACTGGTTAGTTAGCGCTAATTTACAATTTATATATTGTTTTCACATACATTTTTTATGTTTCCGGGTGCAGCGATTGTTTGATAAAGTTCTGATGTATTTAATTGTTGTTTAATTTGTTCAAATAAAATTACGTTCATTTAAATCTATGTAAATCTGTTTAAAATTTTACAATTTGTATATATAATAAAATTATTTTCACGTATTTACCTTATTAATAAATTAGTTTGCGTTAGGCTTGTTTTACGTCGACATCCATATAAATAAACGTTGATACCCAGAATTACAGAGTTTTGATCGTTTACGTTTAAGCAAATAATTTTTACGCCGACATTTATTATAAATGTAAGTCAACGATTTCGTTACAGAGTTTAGATAGTGTTTGAAATAAATTATATCGATGAATTAAAAAGAACAGGCCCCATCGACGTTTTTGCAGGGGCCTCTCAATTTTCAGCTACGCCATTGCATAGTCCGATTAGTTGTTTCCAGAAGTATTTGTTGTAGATATAGTCAGGGACTGCGAAAGCAGGCCTGCATTGCAGGCGGGCGCCACTATAAGATAGGCACCGTTTCGAAGAGTTAGTATGAAGTTTCATTCTTATAAATAAATCGCCATTTGTTTGGAGGCGCCCATTTCAGCTTTGCAGGTTAGTGACATCCAGCCTAGCGCCGGCCCTTAATATATTATTATAGCTGCATTACATCTACAAAAGTATAAACAAATATAAATAATACTTTTTATCTTAGATATATATGTGGCTTAAGCATAATTTCTTCTTTCAAATTATATACTTTTCATTGTGCCTTTCTCAGTTAATTAATACGGAATTACGAGTGAAAGTTACTTACAGTAGAAAATTCTGCCATTATACTTGAACAGGTGTTAAAAACATCTTGTATCTAAAAAAAGAGGATTAAAAATATTTAAACGAATTTATAACTCTATAATATTACTGTTAAAATATTTTTTCATTAACTATTTTTAAATTTTACCTTTTGAGATTCGTCTACAATGCAAAAATTATCGAATTATTATTTAAATTTTGTGTATCTGTAATGGAAGAAATAATATGCTTAAATTCTTTTCTGGAAAATATTTAATGTTTTTTTTAATTGAAAAATAAAACACGTAAAATATCCTACAGTTTCTTTTTCTTCTTCGGTGAAAAAATTCTCAAGACACGTTTCAAATTTAACTTTTTGGTCGAAGGAAAAATCTGGAATATTTAATTTCAATAATTGTAAGTTTAAAATTTAATATAAAAAATGTTCTTTATTAACAGATTAATGTCCCATACAAAACTATGTTTCGTAATGATCAAATATTAAAGCATTTTTCCTATATTAAGTAAAAGAAAGAGGAAAAAAAGAGTTCTTTATATGACAGCACCGGATCTAGATATATTGATACCTGAGCCAATATTAGTAAATGGTGTCCTCTCTCCTCTCACTCACGCATAATTAATACATAAACATATTTAATATTTTGGAACTGGGTTAGGTAAGATTAGTTAAGCAGCCATATCGGTTAGTTTAGTTATATTACGCCGCCATATCCTGAAGGGATATTCTGTATCTGGCGGTGGCCACTTATACTGCCCATCACAGGCTGGCCAGCAACCATTATGGGGTCAACCGGATGATTGAAGGATGGGATTGAACGGGCCAAGCCCAGACCTCTCCTAAAAAACTTGAAGTGTGGGACCCGGATCCACAAGGTTGGTAAGCTATAGCTTTACCACGTAGGAACCGGGAATATAATCATATCAGATACAAAATCACTGAGAAACACAAAAAACTTGAATTGGGTTGGGAGACACTAAACCGCAGCCACTTATAGTGCCCATCACAGGCTGGCCAGCAACCATTATGGAGTCAACCGGATGATTGAAGGATGGGGTTGAACGGGCCAAGCCCAGAACTCTCCTGAAAAACTTGAAGTGTGGGACCCGGATCCACAAGGTTGGTAAGCTATAGCTTTACTACGTGGTCATCCCTTTGGAACCGGGAATATAATCATACCAGATACAAAATCACTGAGAAACACAAAAAACTTGAATTGGGTTGGGAGACACTAAACCTAAACTAGCTTCTAATGAAAAGTGGTATCCATGTTGAACAAAATAATAATAAATAAAGCATATTTGCGATTATAATAGCCTGATTGCGACATGCCAATGCAGAAAAATAAGAGGGTAATAAATATTTTGTTTAGACCAACGATCGTTTAGACAGACTGTCATTCAATCAAATAAATAATAATTTAATTCGCACTGATTTCTCTCTCTCCCTTGGTATATTTTTCTAACGGATAATACTTATCATTATGTCTTTGTAAATCGACTGTACAGCACGAAATATTGTCAAATAAAGCTTGTATGTGAACTTGCAATTGCATTTTCGTGCCCTCATAATTTTCGCTCTGGTCGTGTCTCGCTCGCCTCACTGTAGATCTGGCGCTGCAATATAAAATCAAACTGAAAAGTATAATTTATCTGCTTTGAAAATACATTAATGAATAAGAAAATATTGAAGCAAAGGATTGAAATGCTATTATTGCTTGTTATCGATCTTTTAATTGTTTTCCAATATTTTTTACACAAATAGATTTTTGCATCATCTAATACTTTTTTCTTGCATTTATTCACTTTCCATTGTTTTCCAATATTTACACAAATAGATTTTTGCATCATCTAATACTTTTTTCTTGCATTTATTCACTTTCCCTATTTTATTCTGGAAAAATAAATCTATTTGGCCAAATTTGCCGAATTTTATATAAATATTTACATTATTAATTCACTCGAATATAAAAGTAATATTTGAATATTCTATCTGAAAACTTACCACAGAATGGATTATCATGTTCACTTGTCTGGTTCGGCCAGGAGGAGTGAAGAGATGGTTCCAACGAAAACCAAGACTAAGAAAAACTTCATTTTCGATCTTTAATTTCTTTGTCTGGTTCGGCCAGGACGAGTGAAGAGATGGTTCCAACGAAAACCAAGACTAAGAAAAACTTCATTTTCGATCTTTAATCAATCGTGGAAAATTCGATATTGTCAAAACACTGGCGATTAATCAAACTTTAAATGCGTTTGACGAATATTAATCTAATTTAATTTAGGAAATACATCGATACTTCCTCAATTAATACTGGTCATTTTTTGATACGAAATCTCATCTTTTACGAAAATGTTTCCTTTCGTTTAATTAACTTCTGAATTTTAAATTTATCTGTTGCATAAATATGTTTTTGGTATCGCCGAAAAAAAATCTGCAGTTTTAATAAAATAAATATTAGAAAATTAAAACTTTTAAGAAGTAAGTTTTCCTAGGCAGGTGCAACAGGTGCGCCCGCACAGGACTCACTTGGAAGGGGGCCCAAAATGCTGTTCACAAGAAATTGTACTTTTAAATTTTAAATTTTTCTGCCATTCTATTGTGCAGTTTGGCGATTAGATTTTGCCTTACTTAGACCCTGTTCATCAACATGAAGTATCTGTGACCATTTTTCCTTTCTCTAATGGCTCTTCTTTACAATACATGAGTGTTGCTGATTTTAAAAAATCGGCTGCAGATCTCGCTCTTAAATATAGCAAGGATTTACAAATTCACATGTGAAATTGGAAGTTTTAAGTTTGAAGTAACGGTTCTTATACAAAATATAGAAACTACATCTCCGCTTAATATTTTTCAGGCTCTTCATGATTTTGGTTTAATTGAATCTTATCCAAATATCAATGTCGCTCTTCGAATATTTCTAACTCTTCCAGTTTCTATTGCTTCGTGCGAGAGAAGTTTTAGCAAGTTGAAATTAATAAAAATTATGTTAAGATCAACTATCAGACAAGAACGATTACCCAATCTTCTATTATTTCAATAGAATATAATATCGTTATGATGATGTAATTAATGAATTTGCTGAAATGAAAGCCAGAAAAGTGCAATTAAAATTAATCTTATTAAAAGTCTAGTGTAATGTATTTGTTTTATTTTCCCAAACCTAACTAATTAAGGGGCTTAAATGCAAATTCTTGCACAGGGCACAGGAATGGCTAGTTACAGCACTGAGTATACTTATATGATTTTTATAAAATTCTGTAAAGGGAAAAAATAAATTTCTTTATTAGGAAGAAGGATTGACCTTGCCAGTCAATTAGTGATGGCAGTCAACATATTGGACATCCCTGTTTAGAACCAGTCACAGGCTGGCCATACATACATTGGATAATAAGGAATAAATACTAATGCTTTACAATTTTTTTTTATTCCAGAGATGTCTTATGGATGGACAAATGATCAACACAAAAATATATATATGTAACCAATGTTTTGTAAAAAATAATCTATAAACATTTTCATAATTTGTGCAGTTATGTTTTACTAATATGATAACATCAGTAAGATAAATATTTATTTGTATATTTGAAATCCGTTCATAAGAAAATAAGTATATATATTAAACTTTTTAAATTAAAATTGAATTTTTATTAACTTTTTAATTAATAATATAACAGCATACTAAAACCTATTTCATTATCAAAATTTTTATAAAGCCTATTTGAAGGTTGTTGATATGAAAATGCTGATTAGACAAACCTTCATGTCTAACATGAATAATTTCATTTACTTCTAGTTGTATATAAATCTTTATCATCAGGATGGCTTTGTCCTATATCACCTTCGTTCTTCTTTTGAGGATTAATCAAATTTTTGAACTGAAATATAATAATTGAGATCATTTATTAATTTAAATATATTTAAAAATTAAGAATAAAAAGCAATAAATTATCAGACCATTACCAAATTTATATTTTTGATTATAAATTTTATTGTATTGATTATAATTCTTACCAATAAACATTTTTTATAAAAATATCTTATTGCTAAAAGTTCTTAAGATTTTTAACTGGATGTTGATTATTTTGAATTAGAGCATTTTATATTTAAAAAATTGAAATTTAAATATCTTAACATATCTTTAAATAATTTTTCTATTGTTTTTATTTCAGAGAAATGAATTTCTCTGAAATAAAAAAATATTACATTGACACTTATCAGAAGTTAATGCCACAGACTTCTAACATTCTGATATTAATTCCAAGTAATTAAACATTATAACAAATATTGATTTTTAATAGAACATGTCACAAAATAAGATGATAATCACCAGTGGCATATCCAGAATCTTTGGTACCTGGAGCAGCATTTTTTTGGCCCCCCTCTCCCCTCCAAAGAAAAACATATCTGTTTTAACTTTCAACACACATTTTATTTAATATATATTTTCTTAAATAATTTTTAAGAATTGAAAATTATACAAAAATTTTTATACCTGATGAATAGTAACGATATTGCATGCTCTTGGCCCCCAATTCAGCTTGTGCCTGGGCAGACCAACCCCTGGCTTCCCCTCTGGTATGCCACTGATAATCATTGTTGATACAAAGATAACCTTATATTTCTTATTTTTTTCTTTCATTCACTTGAAATGATTGATTATCCTTCTTTTAGTATTATTATTATTATTTCTACACTCCAATTATTTCTTATGCAAATTTGCACATTTTATATCTTTTTCTATAATTTTTTTCAAAATTTTTAAAGAAAATTTGTAATTGTTTAAATTACATCACACTTTATGATTTACTTATTAGAATTTTGAAAAAGTAAAAAATAAATAATTGGAAACACCTATATTTAAAAAATAAAATTTTTTTTCATATTTTATAGAAATAAATCTTATTATATTTCACTGGATAATTAATTTTTCCATATATATTTTCCCCTGAAATTTTTATATCAAATAATAATAATTATACAAATTATTTTTAAAAATTCTTCAACTAACGAAGTTGCTTATATTGACTGTCATGCATCAAATTAAATATTGTGCTTACTTTGGATTGTTATAACTTTATTAAACAGTTTCTCTCAGGAATATAATATCATTAAAAAAACTGAATAGTTTATAAAAAAATGCTTCTATAAATGATATTTTATTTTCATATTATTTAATAAAAATTTTGACTTAAAAAATTTTTAACATGTATATTAAAAAAATTAACTTGAAGTTGAATAATTAATAATAATAATAATCAGAAACAATATGTCATTGAAATACAATACTGGAAGTAAAAATAAAAAATTGAATATCTTTTCTATTACAGTGGACTCTCGAATTTACGAACTACATGTTTTTATGAATTATTTAGTTGGACCCAAAAAAATCCCTAATCTTAATTAATGCCATTCCCATTTACAAACTTTTGATTTTATGAACTTTTTTAGGGGATGGTATGAGTTTGTAAAATCAAGAGACCATTATATAAATAATTGTACAGTCAATTCTCATTATTTGCGGATTCCATATTCATGTATTCGACTATTCTCAAAAATTTATTTGTAACCACAAAATTGTTATTCGCAGAGCTTTCGCACTTATTCACGGACTACTACTGAGTGGCAAAAATACTGTTACCAATATACACCCCCTTCTCTTTCTCTCTGAGAGAGAGAGGGAGAAAGGAAGTTGTTTGTTATCAAATGTAGTCTCTGAATCAGTTTGCCAGAAAATTTCTCATTACCTATCCTTGCACATTCTCTGCAGGTAGGCCAAAAGCCTGTTCATATCGTCTGCAGGTCCCATCGAAGAATGCAACCCTATGCTTGAATGCAACCTCAAATTTAGATGCCTAACTTCCTGCGCATTTGCTCTTTACACTGAAATTTTAGATCATCTAAGGCAAAAGGTGATGCAGACAAGGCTGATGCAGTTTTTCAATGCTGTTCAGAAAGACAATGTGCCAGCTGTCAAATCAAACATCTTGCAACATCAAAAAAACTATCAATCAAAAATAAGATTTTATTTACTAATATTTAATTTTTAAAAATATTAACTAAGATTACTGTAATTATAATACTTGTTAATGTTTTTAAAAATTAAATAAAGATTACTGTAATTATAACACTGTATATAGTACTCTAATGTTTTAAAAAATTAAATAAAGATTACTGTAATTATAATATTGTATAGTTTTAAAAAATTAAATAAAGATTACTGTAATTATAATACTTTATATAGTCAAAAACTATCAATCAAAAATAAGATTTTATCTACTACATAGTTAATGTAAAAAAATTAAATAAAGATTACTGTAATTATAATACTGTATACAGTACTATGAAATTAAATAAAGATTACTGTAAATATAATACTGTATATTGTACTATACACTGCATATACTGTAATTATTTGTAAGTAATGTAATAGAAATTAAATAAGGTGTCTGTAAACAGAAAAAAACACTAAGTATGAAAATGTTGGGAAGATAAGTTTGCAGGAACCTAACTCTCTATTTCCCATAGACACAATGATTCACTATTCGCTAATTCAGTATTCGCAAAGAATTTACTGAATGTAACTACTGCGAATAGCAAGAATCGACTATATTATAAAAGCTATATATTGCTGTTCAATTAATATTTCTAAGAACCTATGGATTCATTATAAAATAATGTTAATCAAAAAAACTTGAAATAAGAGCAAAATTAATAGAAAATTATGTTATTTTATGTAAATTATTTAAAGATTTTTATTTATATCTACAAGTTTTAAAACATCATTTTATATTTAAGTTATCATATAAGTGAATGAACTTTCTCTGATTTCTCAAAATCCATAGCCTATATGGTTAAACTGCATAGTAAATAGAGTATTTCTTACTAGAAATACTCTATTTAAGAATATTCACAAAATAATCCACAATTTATATACAAAAACTAAATATTTCATTTGATATTTTTTGTATATAAATAGAATTAATTTGAATAAATTTTAGAAAGATATATTGATTTTATTTTCCCATTTATATAAACTTTATGCATTTTAATTAGAAATGAAATCAACTTATTTTAAGGATCAATGAATTATTTTAACGAAAAGGAATTTAAATTCATAAATTCCCTCATAGATAAAATTTAAAAAAATCTTAGTATATAGAAATTTGACTGTATTTGCTTCTCTTAATTGTAATAAAAAACCAAAACTGTAAATCTTATCCTCTTCCATAGACAAATGAAAATTGCAATTAACTCAATAAATAATTTTTAGAAAATTCCTTTCCATATATTCCTTACACTGTATTGTATCTTAGTTTTTCAAAATAAAGTTTTGAAACCAGGAAAATTTTCAAAATTATCATCATCATTTCTTAGCTGATTATATCTTTTAGTATTCAGCAATTACAATCTTATTCATAATTATTCCCACTTGAATCAGTTCTGCACCTTATCCACATCAATATTTGTATCTCTCAGATCCATCTTTGTGACATCTTACTATCTTCTATAAAGGTATCTTTACTCTTTTGCCAACAATAGTACTCTTATAATAGCAAACATGGCAACTTATTCCTGTTCATTCTTCCTATGTGGCCTAAAATCTTTATTTGGAAATGCTACTATAATTTAGAAATGCTATTAACACAGAATTTCTAATTTATTAAAAATTTTATCTTGACAATTGACTATACATATTTATCTCAAATATTAAACTTAAGATAGTTATATAAGCAACTTCTAATTTAATAATATTTATTATTGTATCAATCAAATTTTCACTATAATTTTTCTATGAACAGTTAATTTTATTTCTATGCTTAGTTCTTTTTTATTGAATAATATATATTTAACAGAACACCAATATGATGGTCTAATATGATTATTTTACCATTTTCATTAAAAATACAATCCAAATGCAGTGGATTTTCAATTTTACAAACTTATACAGATCCCAAAACAGTTCATAAAAGAGAATGGTATTAATTAACATTAGGGACTTTTTGGGACCAAGTAGTTCGTAAAAATGTGTAATTCGTAAATTGGAGGTTCATAAAAACAAGTCCACTGTATGTAAAAGAAAATGCAAAATGAAGGATAGAAAGAATGAAAAGAGGATAACTTATTGAATGAAGCTCATTATATAATCTCTTATATTACTAATATTCCATTATTAAATGATTTATTTAATATTTGTCTTTTTAAATGCTAATTTTTTTTATTGTATTTTACAAATACAAGGATATCCTATTATCCAAAGTTAATTATGACTAGGAAAATGACAATTAAAGTGGGATTTATATTAAGCTAGGAATTTCTGCTCAAAAATAAAAAATAATAGGAAAAATAATTGATCAGGTTAATTGGTTAGAATTATAATACTTTAAAGAATAATAAAAAAAATCATATAACAGGATACCACTGTATTTGATTTAAAGCATTATGCTTTATCTAGAGTATTTTCATGTTATATACATATATTTACCGAATCATTTTCCTCATTATTAAAAAGTCTAAACCCATAATACTGGATATCACTCACTTGTTCACTAATTTTATCAAATGAATCCATTGAAGGCAACTTCATATTAAATTTTGAAGATATTTCTTTCCACTTTTCACCTAAAATAAAAATTTTATAATGAATATTATTCATTTCATATAATGGTGAATTGAATAAAAATGATCCAATACACTTTGATCATAATCATTAAGTGATTTTCAACTTATGAATATTTAATAAATTGTTATTAATATTTTAATGTAAATAAGCAAATTTGCACATATTCAGTTTATGAATGCATAATGATTACTATATACAATCATACCTTGACTTAAGTCGTTTTAACTTACGTCATTTTCAATTTTAAGTCAGTATTTTTGTTAATAGGAAAAAATAAAAGTCTATTAAAGGCTAGTCTCACAAGTGCAAAATGCAATATATGTCAGTGTATTGATGCTGATGTTACTTTCATTATATGGCTAGATGCTGTGTCTTTCTGCTGAAGTTGACTCTTGTTCAACTTTCTATGCTGCATACAAGAGTACCTTGTTGAATCAAGATATGAGCTGATTTTTGAAACTTATAGAATTATTTAGAAGCTTAAAAATGTTATCAGTGTGTTACAGAATTATTTATAGGTGGTCTAGATCATTTGTTAGAGATCTTATTCAACTTATATCATTTTTCGACTTAAGTCATGAGTTCTGAAATGAATTAGCGACGTAAGGTGAGGTATGACTGTATTATTAGTAATTAATATTGTAAGAACATCTGCTAGAATCAGCTCGCACCTCGACTGCTAACTCGACAGGACGTTAGAAAAATAAACAAGAGGAGAGAGTGAGTGGAGAAGGCACGAATTTCAGTTAGAAAGGAAGATAGTTTAGAAGCTACTGGACGCAATGGATTTTCCTGTGTCTTATTTTAAAACTACAACATATATAATTGTTACAATGGTGCAGTCGACAGTTTTAACTAAGTTTATGATTACAAAAGATCCTGATTTCAAAGTTATCAAGTGCCAGATTGAAGATAAGACATATGACATTAGGCCAGAGTATCAGTGCTAGACCACCACGAAGACATTAACAGTTCTAATGAAGTCAAGCAGGCTTGTGAAGAAATGGTACGTAGGAGAACTATTTACTTTACGTTTAAATGAAGATCAAATATTCAATTACATCCATTTCTTGACCTAGCCAGTTGAATTGGCTTCGCCTAGTCCTTCAAATGTAAATGTGGTCACCCAGGAAAAAATGAAGATTGATTCATTTGATGACAAACAAGACCCAGAGTCCTGGATTAAATATTTTGAAAAAGCTTGTCTGATCAACGGTGTGGCAAACGATAGTGAAAAGATAATCACGCTACTATCACACTTAAACCAGAATGGTATTCGATGGTTTAATAGCCAGTTACCATTAAATGATGATTTTATTTGGACCCAGTGAAAAGATTCCTTTCTAAAACAATTTAAAATTGACTGGATTAAAGAAGCTAAGCTTGCTATGCGATGAGAATATCAGGGTGGAACTTGGAATGATTATATTTATAAAAAACAGCAATTAATTGGTCATGGTTTTCCAGACCTTCCCTTGCCTCATTTTATTACAATGATGATCTCAAGAATTCCTAACTAACTATGCCCCTAACTTAATCCTGGTAATATGAAGAGTAGACTTCCTTATTTATCTGAGAATGGTGGGATGATTGCTGAGAAGAAAATTAGCCAAAAAGAATCTTGTGTTGCTAGTGAGTTTGATACAATAAAAGATAAGTCAACTTATTTGTTTGCCTCATTCTCGTTTTCTTTACCTACTGTAAAAATTAGAGTTGATCATTCAGAACTCATAGGCTTACTAGATACAGGTTCATCTGTCAACCTGATAAATTTAAAAGCAGCACAGAAGCTGAACCTTAAGTTGAAAGAGATGCCTACTACTAAAATAAGAGGTATTGCGGGAGAAATATATTTAAATAAGTATGAAAATTTAACATTAACAAAAAACAAATTAATATATGAAACTGAAGTAATGGTGATTAAAAATATACCTTACGATCTCATTCTCGGATGGAAAACGCTTAGGAACCTCAAGATTATTAATTATCTAGAGGTCGACAAACTATATGCCCCAGATAGTCTGGGAGTAAATTTGCATTCTCGTTTTATTGATGATCAAGAGAACTTCTGGTCCTTGGATCACCTAAAAACTATTTTCCCAGGGATTTTAAAACAGAATATGTCTAAGACTCCCATATATAGCGGTGATTTTAAATTAAAAGATCATTGTAAGTTAGTGCAGAAACGACCATATAATCTATCTGCATATAGGTGAAATTGGCTTAGAATGAAAATAAATTATATGCTAAAAGGTGGAGTTATTAATGAATCCTCATCTGAGTATACAACTCCTTCCATTGTAATTCCTAAAGGTGATAATGATTTTAGACTAGTTCATGATTATCAACTGATCAATCAGGAAACAACTCTTGACCCGTTTCCATTTCCACATATTGATAACATAGTAGATGGATTTGGAGGCTGTAAAGTGTTTACAAAAATAGACTTGAAAGATGGATTTTGGCAAGTCGGGTTAACTCCACACTCTAGATTTACTGCTTTTGTGACCCCAGATGGTCATTATGAATAAAATCGCTTACCTCAGGGATGGAAAAAGAGCCCTAGTGTTTTTCAACGATTCATATCAAAAGTCCTTAGTGATGTAATAGGTCCTCGAGTGGTTGTCTATATTGATGATATCTGTATTGAAGGAAAATCCTATGATGAATGTAAAGAGTTAACTTTGACAGTTCTTTGAATTCTTAGTGATAAAGGATTAAATATCAACTATAAAAAATGCGAGTTTTGTGTTCCCCAAGTGAAATTATTTGGTAGAGTAATTGATGGAGAAACTAAAAGAATGAAGGAAGAAGTGATTGAAAAAGTGCGTAATATTAAAAAAATCTACTGATTTGAAATCTTTACACTGTTTCCTTGGTCTTACAAATCACTTCAGAGCTTTTATCAAAGACTATGAGAAAATAGCTTGTCCGTTAAAGTCATTAAACAAGAAAGATGTCCCTTTCATATGGTCTCAAGATTGTCAACAAAGTTTTGAAAAATTAGTGGAGCATATTACGTCCACACCTATCCTCGCTGTACCCAATGATTTACTTCCATATGAACTGGCAACGGATGCTTCATACTATGGCTCTGGTTCAATTCTATATCAAAAAGACACATCTAAACCAAAACTTCAGCAGTTAAAAGTCATTAGCTATCAATCATACACCTTTTCTAGATCTGAATGCAACTACTCAGTTACAGAAAAGGAATGTCTCGCTGTTGTAAAGGCCATCAAACATTTTCATACCTACTTAGAAGGAAAAAAATTCACCATTCTAACAGATCACTGGGAACTAACTCAATTGTTAACTTGTGGGGAACTTCAGGATCATCTGGCAAGATGGCAGTTATATATCAGAAGTTTTGACTTTGAGATTACATATCGTAGAGGTGCTAATATGGGTGATGCCGATACTTTATCCCAATTGTGTATCGATTGCCCAGAGTCGGTCCAATGTTGTTTTTGGCCAAGAGATATAACGTCCATGCTTAAGACTGCTCCTGATGGCAGATACTTAGTGAATCCTTTGGATGTGCAGGTCAAGCGTGCCATAATGTTTTCTTATCATGATGACTCACTTTCAGGAGGGCATGGAGGTTTCTGGCAAACCTTTTACAAAATACACCAAAGGTTTCAGTGGAAGTCTATGAAAAGAGATGTTTCAAACTATGACAAGAGTTGTCATGAATGTCAAATTGGAAAATTTAAATATCGAGATAAACCGCATTTCATAAATCTCCCTATTCAGGCTGAAACCCCTTTTGAAAGTATACACCTTGACTTTGTGGAACTCAAAAAAAGGTCTGATACTAATCGAACTACTCAGTCCTTTTTGATCATCATTGATGAAGCCACAAGGTTTGTTTGGGAAAAGTCTATGAAGCAGTCAGCAAAGGCAGTCATTGATTATTTTGAAAAATGGGAACATACTGACAGAATTAAATCTATAATCACTAATAGGGGACGAAGTTTTATTTCTAAGGAGTTTGAATTATTGGCTCTCTCTAAAAATATAATTCTTAAAACTACCAGCCCCTATCACCCTCAGACAAATGGATTAGCTGAAAGAGCTATCCGAGATATAAAGATGTACATTCAACTTTATGAGGGGTCGGAGGGGAGATGGAAAGGCAAGTTACATAACGCAATTTATCATCATAATAGCTCTTATAGTGAATATTTGGGTTGCACACCTTATTTTAAGTTTTACCGAAAGACACCTAAGCTTAAAGCAGATGAATTGTTTGATAGAGATTTCAAAATAGAAGAAAAGCCCAGAACACCGCAGGAAATTGCACAGTACCGACAACAAATTTAAAATCAAGCGAATAAGGGAAAAAGAAGACCCCCAAAAATTACAAAGGGAGATCTCATCTTAGTACAACTAGAGAAAATTGGAAAGAATTTTAAGTTGATCGGCCCACATGAAGTCACAGATGTCAAATATATCAACGGTTTTCCTTCATATGTCACTTACAAACGAGGGACAGTTGAGGATCAAGCGCATATTTCGAACTGTGTTAAATATCATCCCAGGAGAGATGATGACCTTAAAGGTGGGGATCTGTAAGAACATCTGCTAGAACCAGTGCACCTTGACTGCTAACTTGATGGGACACTAGAAAAATAAACAGGAGAGAGTGAGGGGAGAAGGCGTGAATTTCAGTTAGAAAGGAAGATAGTTTATTAGATGCAGTGGATTTCCCTGTGTCTTATTTTAAAACTACAACGTATATAATTGTTACAAATTTTATAACTTTTGTACTGTATTTTGATTTTTGAGTTATCAATATTATTCATTTTGAAAATATTTCATGAATATTTTAATCAATTTTATAATTCAATTCATTCTAATATTTATATAAAAAAAAGGAAATGATACAAAAATTTTAATTTTATATTACCTGTTATTTCATTAAAATTATGTCCTTTGTTTTCCTTAATCCATTCATATCCATTTTTACAAATTTCAACAGCTTGTTTTGGATAACATATTGCTGTAGATGTTGTCAATCCAGAACCAGTGTATAAAACTCTTTTCACAATACCTCCTTATATAAAAAAATTTAATTATGCAATGTATATAAATGTTGCTAGAGTTTATTGCATTTCAAATTTTATTTACCTCTTATTCCAAGCAAAAATCCAATTAAACCACCAGAAGTGATAGCTATAGCTCTTGGTAATGAATTGTCTTTATGAGTAATATATTCATAACCATCTAAAAATAAACAATATTCATAAAAATTATTGATTTTAGGTAAAAAAGTTAAAACGTGATTTGTTCCATAAATTTTTTTTAATTTAAAAGCATATGTCCTACAAACTGAACACACTTTTCTGAATAAAAAATGATATTCTTTAGTATAAACTCAAGTTTTCAAGGATAAAATGTGCCATAAACACTTAGTTCTGAAAAGAATTTTTGCCTACTTTCTAAGCAAACTTTTTTTTTAAATGATTAAAGATAGAGGATTAAAATATATCATCAAAATCATCTTCAATTGCATAACTTCTATTTAAAAGTCACAAAAATCTATTAAATAGTTCTGTAGTTTATTGTTAATACTAAAATAATTATTGTTACACTTCTTTTTTACTTGATATATTAGTTCTGCAAAAATACTATATAAATGAAAATTTTGTAAATCAAGATTGACATTTAGATAGAAAAAAGCACTTCAACACAAACATTAGCCTCAATTTACATGAATTTCATTTAGTTTTGCAAAACCAATCTACTATAATTTTAAATAAGCACTTTTTAGCAGTTAAACTCAGTAAATATTTTATTTTACTTTGCAAAGTACTTTCAGCTAATCACCATCTTCAGCGCAACATACAAAAGTATTCGAAAAACTATTCAAATATTATCAACAATTTCAGAAGATCGATTTTTAAAAATGAACAAAATGTTAAATTCAAATTATATTACATAATTATGTTATCTTATAATAAAAACATATTAAATAATTATCACAATCAGCAAATTAAACTATTTTAAAACTACAAGGTGTGTCTGAAAAGTTCGGTGAATGGTCTCAGAAAATAAAAGAAACATAAGTTACAAACAAAATACTTTTACTGGCCTTCAAAGTAATCACCAGTAGCTACAACAAACTTCTGACATCGGTTGTAAACTGTCAGCAAATGCTTCTTGTGGAATTGCGCGAAGCACCATGGTCACGCGTTGTTGGATATCTGCAACGTCTGCAAAATGTTCTCAAATCCCAGAAGCACAATTTTGAAAGAAAGTTGAAGCACAATCCCAGACAACTCGTTCGATGTTATCTAGGATTGTGCTTGTTGATGGTTGACCCGAATGCAGCTCATCCTCAACACCTTCCTTTCCATCTCTAAAGCGTTTAAACCACTCAAACACACACTTTTTACTCACGGCTTCAACACTGTACACTTGCACTAACATTCCATGAGTCTCCATGGCTGTTTTCCCTAATTTGAAGCAAAACTTCATGTTAATGCATTGCTCCATTTTCCACTCCATTTTGCAAATTTATCAATTATAGCAATAGAGCATAAATTATTGGATGAAATTGATTTAAACAATCTTATATTGGAATTTGCTCTTAATAAAGCACCCCAAACTTATTTCTTGTAAACTGTTGTGTTTTCCTGTTAATATGCTATTTTTGAAAATATTATTTATCTAATTAGATATTTAATTTTTGTATATAGTGAAATTTGAAGTTTATTTAATATTATGGTTGCATGAAACAAAAATTTTGTAATTTATTACAATTTCCAAGATGTTTTTCATATGTGTTATGGCTGTTATGTATTGTATTAATATTGATAATTTCTAAGATGATCTGTTATGACTGTTATGTATTATTACTGGTAAAATAATAAATTAAATTATTTAAAGTTGAACAATTATGATTATTAATTTTCTAGTTTTTGTTTTATTGATTGAATAGGGGCGGCTATTGATATATGGGGGCGGCCAATTAACAGTTGCACACAGGCAGCCAAATTTCTAGGCATGGCACTACCTACATGTGTGAATCGACCTTAAATTATATAAATAATAGCTTAAGTATATTATTACTCTCTAAAAGTTTTAGAAGCAATGAAAGTAAGCTGTATATTGCCCCTGCTTAGTGCATCTTATGTCAATGACAAAATAAAAATCTTAATAAATTACAGGATAATCTCATCATTTCTCATCTTCATTACATGGAAACAACAAAAGATTGAATGCTTGTCATTTTTTAATAAATGAATCTACAGAGGAAGTTAATGCTATTTAAAATTTGACTTTAATGGCCTGATCATTCTATTAAATTTTAAATAGATCAATCAAATAGTTTAAAAGTTATTAGCATAAATATTTTTGAAGTTTGAGTATCTGCCATTATTAAATAGTTATAGATAAAGGATTAATTGCTACGCCATCAAAATCACATATAATTCCATAATCTATTTGCTAAATTTCATAAAAATCAAATGAATAACTTAGAATATATTAAGAAAATATCTCAGAAATGTGAATGTCTGTCATTTTTAAATGGTTGCAGTTAGAGAGTTAAATAACGCAGTTTCAAAGTGGTCATTAATGATAGAATATTACAACCAATATTCATAAAAAATTCAACTAATTAATTTAAAAATTATTAGTAGAAGACAAATGAATAGACAAAAAGGCAGCATGGTGATCTCAAAAACCTCATTTTCACTTTTGGAAAGTAGGCTAATAAAAAGTCATTTTATAACTTATGAAATAATTTTCAGCATATAAATATTTAAATCTACCTTCCAAAATAGATTATAATAAAAATTATATATCAGCTGTTATAAATAGAAGAGATTTTAATTATTATTTATCGAACGAATCATCAAGTTCTTTTTCTACATAAAAATCTCAAAAATATTGTAGACTTACTCTTTGTTTGATTAAATACATTTTGGCAATGGTCTTCTACTTTCTTAGTGACACCCTAAAAGAATTAATATTATGAATTTAAAATAAATAAATCATTAAAAGTAAAACAATATATACAGTTGGACCTGTTAACAAGCAGTTCAGTAACACATGAGTCTGCTTAACATGCAATTTTACAGTGGCTATCTTGATAAGCAATTGCTTGTGATATCACTCCTAGACATCTTCAACATTAAATCTCATGATCAGTGAGATTAGCTCCACATTTAATCATTTTGTATAGGTCAAATTTTAAGAGTTATAAAGATTTTTTCTGTTATAATTGATTTACATAATAATTAATAATGTCAAAAGAATGTAAACGTAAACAAAATGCTTATACAATTGAGGAAAAACTCAATGTTATCGAACAAATTCGAAAAGAGGAAGACGAACTGAAATTACACAGAAAATTCATATCAATTTTGGAACTTATCGCTCAATTTATATTAATACAGTACTGTATTAATATAAATGTCGGGGTACTGTATTAATATAAATGTCAGGTATTATAATATACAATATATATATCAGGGTCCATGGTTTAATAACCATGGACCCTGACTATTGCATGTTAACAGGGCCCGACTGTAGTTTTTATTTTATAACTCATGTCAAAGAACTTTGAAATTCATTGGATATGTCTATTGCAGTTTTTTAAAAATATTTTAATCATCATATTTCTGGTTTCATGTAATTTGTTGTGACCATATTAATATATTTTTATTAATTATTGAAATTTCATGATAGTGATGAGCAATTGACTAGTGACAAACATGTATCCATAGGGATAAAACCTGTACTGCTCTTAAAGGCTTAAACTTAAGCAAAAATCCTATTATTAGCACAAACGAGCAGGCCAAAACATATTAGAATACTCATATACTTTATTTTGAGAAATGTTTTCGGCTTATAATTGCCCTCTTCAACTCAAATAACTAATTACAGTTTTCATTCTGGAACTCAGAACTTATATCTTATTAAATCGAACAAAATTTAAAATTTAGTCTTAGAACCAATTACAAATTTAAACATTCTTGCTATTACATTAAAATAAATTAAATTAAACATATGGAAAAATATATAATTAACACTTTCTTCCTCATATATAAACAAAAACAATATACAAAGAACAAAAATTATTATTATTGAACAGAGTTCATTTTTTCTCTCTTATTTTTAGCTATTTACGTTCGGCTGCATTTTTTCTTTCAAAGCATACTTCCAAGCATGAGGAAGATCTACAGATTGTCTTTCGTTTATTACTTCTCCTTCTTGGCTTCCTTCAAAGATTTTAATCTCCTCTACCACTGCTAACTCTTTTATATTGCCTAGCTTCTTTACTACTTTCGCTTTGTCCCATTCTATCTTAACATCGTACTCATACGCTCTTCTAGCTAGAGCTGTAGTTAGAAGACCTCTTCTTATATCAGCTTCATGCTCTTTCAATCTATTCTTCTGGTTCCTCGCTGTGGCCCCAATGTATACTTCTTTCTTTTGCTTATCATTATTTAGCAGAGGAACTTCATAAACTCTCGTTTGTTCTTCTCTGCTGTACTTATCTTTTACGTTTTTTAGAAGACTTGAAATCGTGCTCGTCCTTCTATATACTGGTTTCCTTTTACTGGACTTATTTATTTTCTGCACTATTCTAAATTTTCCAAGCACATCTGTTATCACCTCATATTCGTAATTTAATATCAGATCATTATCAATTTGGCTTTGGCTTGGTTCAACTTGTCCAGCGTTTCTTGCATATTCTCTCCTTTTCTTTGCTTCATTAAAAGCTTTATGTACTAAATTCTTAGTATAGCCGTGCCTTTCCACTATTTCAGTAATAATTTCTAATTCCTCTTTTAAGAACTCCTCAGTGCTGCAGTGCGTCAACGCTCTATTTATATATGATTTTATGGCTGCCTTTTTGTAGCTCCACTTATCATTAGACCACTGAGGGATAATCACTGCTATGCTTGAAAGCTTCCTATATACTTTGGTTCTAATGTTATAGCCTTCATACAATATTTGCACGTCTAGGAAATGTATTTTTTCTTTGTCTTTTTTATTCAAGAGCAAGCTTGAGGCCATAGCTCAAAGTAGTGAAGCTGTTTTGTAGCTCTTCTGATTTATTCCTTTGATTCCAAATGATGAAAACATTGTCTACATATCTAACATACAGGGCACTTCTTCAATTATACTAAATACTGATGTTTCTTCTAGGGACCTTAATACCAATTCTGCCAAAACTCCCGCTAGCAGACTCCCTATTGGCACTCCTCTGGTTTGTTGGTAAAATCTTCCATTAAACCTGTAAAAAGAATTGTAACACAATAAATTAGCAAGATCTCTACAAAGGCTCGGGTTGTGTGTAGGAGCTGGGAGGTTCGTTAGTAGAAACCTATACAGGAATAGGCACATTGGTGCGATATTCAAAGATGGGTATAGCTTTTTGAAATCAAATGTAGCAAATACTGAATCCTCTATCAGTGATGCTTCTTTAAGTTTTACAATGAATTCTGCTGCCGAGCCTACTACATACTGATATCCTGTAATTTTTGAGTTGATCCATTGGTAATTAGTCGTTTGAGTTGAAGAGGGTAATTATAAGCCAAAAACGTTTCTCAAAATAAAGTATATGAGTATTTTAATATGTTTTAGCCTGCTCGTTTGTGTTAATAATAGGACTTTTGCTTATGTATCCATAGTTTCTTTATTTGAGAACTGCTAGTCTAGAAATGCTCAGTACTATTTGCAACATAATTTTCATCAATTTTCAATGATTATTTAAAGTTTGGGAAATAATGATGAATAAAGATTCTCTCAAATGAAAATTCTATTATTGCAGATTTATCCATAGTTCACTAATATATGAAACGAATGCTTTATGTTCAAATTTTATATTCACAGTATATGAAACGAATGCTTTATGTTCAAATTTTATATTCACTAATATATGACCTAATAAATCTTACCAAATTATAGAAAAATAAAAGCAATCATTTAACACAATAAATTAATATCTATTTTATGTATGCCAGTAATCAATTATATAATTAGATATTAATTTAAAAGTTAACATATTTTCATTGTAAA
>AYEL01085800.1:0-10130 GCA_000484575.1 Olivierus martensii
AATATTTTTACAAAAATGAATAAATTATAAGTTCATTATAAAAAATTATCTAATTTTAATGATGAAAATATTATTACAAAATTAGATCAGTTGGGGGAAATTATGAAATTTCAAAATAGAATCTATAATTATTTTGATACTATAAAAATAGAGCATTTTTATATAAATTTAAAAAAATTAAAGAACAATTAATTTTTAATCATAATAAATGAAAATATGTTCAAACTATCATAAAATAATTAAATTTTATTGAATAAATGTTATTGAAAATTAAAAGTATGTCTCATAAATTATTTATATACTGTAGATTTAATATGAGCCTATTAATTATTATTGTTAGATGTTTATAAAAATTGGCAGTTTTATCAGGTTAATATTTTGTGGACACACGAATTAAATTCATTTTAAATGAAGTCTGATGCTAAATGCACAATTATGCTAAGAATTCTAAGTTTCTATTTTGTGAAATACAAAACAAGAATTTAAATTGAGTTAATATGAAATACAAAATCCTTGAATTTGAATAACCTAATTTTGAGTTTTATGAATTAAGCATTAAGATATAAAATAGTGCATAACATTTTAATATATCAATGGAATGAAAATATGGAATTATTCTAAACTAAAAATTACAATACTGATAAGTGATTAATGAAGTAAAAAACAGTTCTATACATAAGTTACATTAATTATTCTAATTTATTTTCAGTATTTAGGACCATTTCTGGAAGAGAAATATTTTTTAGAATCATTTTCAAATAACAGAACTATATCTATATATGGTGAAGAAGGAAGTGTTCAGTTACATAGTCAACAAGAATTGAATAATGGTTAGTTAATTATATAAATATAAATAAAAAATAATTTTTAATTTAGTATAATCTAATTAATTTTATGCAATTAAAATAATTTTGTAATCAATAAGTGAAAATTAATGATTTATAATTAAAAATTTAAATTGAAAACAAAAATTGCCTAGATTTTTATTATTAACTTTTATTTTAAGAATATTTAAAGTGACAGTATATACTTTATTACTTAGAATTTTTATGAAATCCATTCAGAAATGATTTATTGTTTATAAATTTAAAAATATTTTTTCCAACTTAAAAATTTTCTGAATTTTTTCTATGAGAACATTATTGCTTATCATTGTTTAATCTAAAACAATTGATGATTTCTTTTTATTTCTAAAAAGAAATTATCAGTTTCATAAAAATCACAATTTCATTATAATTAATTAGAAAAATAATTAAAAATATTCTTAGAAAAATATAATTAGAAATTCAACAAAATACAGCACTTATTAACAGTTTTACATTATAAATGTACTTTATTAATCATGACGTTTTCAGTTTACTCCATCTTCAGTGATATTCTATCGGCTACAGAATGCATTCAAATTCTCTTTTTTGTTAGAATATTCGTAATTCTAATGAAAAAGAAAATTTAAATGCATTCTATAGCCGATAGAATATCGATGAAGATGGAGTAATCTGAAAACGTCACGATTAATAAAGAACATTTATAATGTAAAATTGTTAATAAGTGCTATAATTTGTTGAATTTTCAAGTAGTTTGATTATAAGCAGAATTAGGTAAATAAATATAATTAGAAAAATATATTCTTAGAATTCAAAAAATATTTATTTTCTGTGGCATATTTTCTTGATGAACATAAACAGGATCAAATATTGAAAAGGAATAAAAGGAGAATATTGAAATATTGAAGTTTATCTGTCGAGATACAGAGAATATGAACACACTACAAATTGTTCATCATAATCTGTTAATCTTAATTGTTCATCATAATCTATTCTATTCTGTTAATCTGTTATTGAAACATAGTGTACAGCATAGATCAAATTAAAATCTGTTTTATCATCTTTTTTAATATTGCTTTCCATCAATTATATTCTCTTTACTATTCATGATTAAAACAATATTTGTAAAAATGTATAGCATTTATTCAGTCTATTTTGTCTATGTATTGTTTATTTTTTTATATTTATTTCTTGAAGTCTATGATGTGTATCATAAGATTTTATAAATATATTTATAAAATCTTATATAATGTATATAATCTTCCACTTATAGAATAACTGTAAATGTAAAAGATAAGCTCTAGTTCAAAATGGAAAAATAATTTATTAAAGTTTACTGGAGCAGTAAACTTTAATAAACTATTTTTCCATTTTGAACTAGAGCTTATCTTTTTATATATACAGTAAAATCTTATATTTATAAGGAATAAATATATTTATGTTTGTTATATTTATTTCTATAACTTGTTTAAAAATTTCATTTATTATAAATTATAAATATTATAATTATTTATTATTTTATTTTATATTATAATATTTATTTAATTAAATATTTAATTCAACACTGCTTTAACATGAAAAAAATTGTAATTTTTATCTTTAAAAATATTATTATTAAAAACAACTATATGTATATTATTGATTAAGCATGAATTATTTAAAAATTTATAATTTTATATGCAGTTTTTATAACATTATAAATAAGGTTTTGAAGGAATTTTATCAAGAGAATTAAAAAATCAAAACTGAACAATTGATTCTTAGTTAGATTGCAGAAAAGATATTTATATCTTATTGTTTTTAGTTTACTTTCTGAAGGAAATGGAGAAGAAAAGAAAATTAAGTTCAAACCCATGTCTCTGTGTATCCTCCACTAATAACTTTTGAACTAATTCCTACTGAATTTTATGAAAATCTGCTAATGTTTTTCATTTAAAGTACTCCTTATTGCTGCATCCTTTAATCTTACAGGATTGACTAATCCTGTAGGATAGAATTCCATTTTTATCACAATTTTACTTTATATTATTGCCAATAGTGCAAAGTGTTAGCAATGAATTATCCATTGTCATAATGTGATGCCATCATGACAATGGATAATTCTTGTGGTACAACTTATTTTTACCATAAGAAAACTTAAATATAGTAGTTAAAGTTTTTACTGTTTATGAGATTATTTGATTCAAACAAATAATCAAGATTATATATATTTTAAGGACTAAAAAGTTCATGACAATTGATCCATTAGATGTTTCTAAGCAAGGGTAACATGGGAAACCCTGAAATTTATAATATTTTTTTTTCTTTTTTGTAAATATTCAATTCATAAAAAGTTTAAAACTTCTAATTTTGACTATTTTTTTTATTTACTGCACTGCAAGTGGAGCTAGAGTACAATAAATTAAAAAACCTGTCCAATTATAGTTTAAGTATAATAAACTTCTTATGAATGGCTCTCTTATGAATAGATTTTGAAAATAATCTATATATAATCTTAAAACTAGAATATTCAGAACCAGAAGATTATTTTTGAACAATCTTCTGGTTCTGAATATTTTATCCATAATAGAAATATTCTAATGGTTTTGAATAATAAACTAATGGTTTTGAATATTAATTAGTGAAGTAGTAACTAAATGGTAGACATAGTTGAGTACTCAGTCTTCTTTATTATCATTTATTTATATTCATTATCTGTGTATCATGTATATGTATACAGATAGTGAATATAATAAATGATAATAAATAATACAGTATTGTATTATTGTTTTGGCAACTTTTTAGACTATTTTTATATATAATTTGAAAGTATTAGACAATTGCCATTATTGGATCTCAAACTGCAGATTTTTAAGTATCCATTATGATGTTGGAATTGATTACAATGATAGTTTTTGTGATAATTCTCATTATTATTTGTAAATATAAACATGCATTTGATTTATTTTTAAAAATAATACTTTAATATTAAAGTTAAAAGTATTATTAGACAAATGTATAATTAATACTTTCCTGTTGGATATTTGAACCTCTTTGGCATTACAGGAATGGGGATGATGTTTTGTTTGTAATGTTTTTAATTTTTGTTGGTGATATTAAAAAAAATTTTCTTTGTCAATTTGAATATTTTCATGAGGAATTAAACATGACATGTATGATCTGTTACCATTTTTTAGATTGTGCAATTATTAGGGTGGGTCAATTCAATTTAGAAATTTTTATCAAAACTGATGATATATAAAAATAAAAAAACTATAAAAAATTTTTTTATTGAAAATTTTCATGAATTTTATTTATTATTGTAAAAATGTTTATTGCAATAATAATACATATTCTTTAATCGATAATTATTTCATAATTTTATATTCCCATGTTCTCCAGATGCAACAGTTGCCTGAATTCCAATCAATTGGTTTCAGGAGTACCTCTCTATATAAGAAATATTTTTAAATAAATTATCATATTAGAAAAATTTTTTTTATTCATGCATACTAATAACCACTAAGAAAATAGCTATCAAAAATTAAAGACTAAGCTTGAAAAAAGCTGTTTAAATAGAAATCACAAACAACACATGGTGAAAGATATCAAAGTTAGCTTGACTGACAAATATGATGTAATCTGTGGAGACTGTTAATTTTAATTCATCTAGGCATTGAATTTTTAATTTTTAATAATATTTTATTATTATTTAAGTATTTTATATCAAAGAAATAAATAACTTAAAATTAATAATAATAATGGTATTCCTGTACTATCTTTTGCAATAGTGAAAAGAAAATAGCTATCTATCTTTGCAAGAATTTTTGCAAGAACAGTGGCATTACTACCATTTGAATTGATAAGCAATATCATAAACAGCATGAAATGTCATTGCAGGTCCTACATTATTATGAGGAATGTCCATATTCTATATTAATAATTTTAGCTATTTCATTTTCAGGCATCCTGTTTAATCTTGTTTGTATATTCTAATTTTTGTAGGAAATAAATGCTTTGTGTTCACTATTTTTAGTCTTTATTTAATGTGTGATATAATAAATTTTTTCATTAAATTTTAGAAAAGATGATAATATATTTGTTGAGATATTATGATTTTTCTGATTGTTCCTTAATTTATGAAACTACCAGTAGTATAGTTAAATTTTATCAAAAATTCTATCATCTATCATAAGTTATTATTAACCATGTTTCTACTTATTTATTTTATAATTTTGTTTTCAGAAGAGTCCATCCATATTTCTTGGCCTGATCATATGTGTATATCTGAAAAAAAATGTCCTGAAGGGTAATTGAAATTTTAATAATTTTTCACTTAAAAATAAATTATTTTCTGGGTATCTAAAAATTTAGTTTCTGTTCAGTTTTTCAGATCACCCATTACTTTTAATATCCTTGGATGGCTTTAGAAGTGACTATCTTGAAAGAAAATTAACACCAGCAATTCAGTGGTTAGCAAACTGTGGTGTACAAGGGCCAATGCAACCTGTTTTTCCATCTAAAACTTTTCCTAATCACTTCACAATTGTTACGGTAGTATATCTTAGTTATTTTTAGATATATATTAATGGATTCAAAACAAAATTTTATTTAAAATCTTTTCAAGGAAATTTTCTGGTTTAAAATGGGATTTCTGGCTTACAGTGAGATAATCCAAAATTTTTAATTATCATCATTTGACTCTATCATAATTTAAAACACAGTTTCCCATAGGTACAATTCTATAAATAGAAATTCTCTAATCATCAAAACTTAAAATATCCAAAAAATTTTTAAAAGAAATACAGTATTGTTCAGTAAAGTTGATTTTTATTATTATTTAGATTAAGGAATAGATGCATCTCATTTCTTGTAATACTTGATACAGATAAAAATAACTAAAATGCTAGCTAAAAACAAAAATAGAATGTATAATATTATCTCCTGTAAACTTTTGCATGAAAAAGTTTATTGGAGAAAATTAATATAATGAAAAACTATTTTTATTTTTAATATTAAACATTGGCTGATTACAAAGTGGTGAGGCCATATCAGGCTCAATCAAAAGCTTTTTTCAGTAGTCCTCCATTGGTATAAAAAGTCAGAATGAGGTTTTAAATGTTAAACATAGTTTGTAAAACTTTTAGTTTTTTATTGAAATAACTGAAGCATGAAAGTAGAAGATTAAGTACTAATTTATTTAGAAAATGTTTTCAGATATTTGATATACTAACAAAAACCAAATAATGTTTTCTAAATAAATTATTATTTAATATCCTGCTTTTATGCTTCAGTTGATTTCAATGTTATTAATAGTAGGATGAATCATTATATATTTTAGTTTATTATTTATAGTCATTGTTATTAAAAAATGGTTTGTAAAGCAGCATCAGATCTCTTTAAAAGTTTAGATCAATTTAGCTTACATTTTCTGTAAATATAGTAATTATAGCATTTTTTAAATTAATTACAAAGTTAATATTAAAATCTTATTTTTTTATTATAAAAATATCAAAGTTATAACATGTTATTAAATTATTCAGAGAAGGATCAGAGGTTTAGAAGTGTAAGGCAAACCTTAAAGAAAAAGGAAAGAAAAACTTACATAAAATATGCTGATGAAAGAAATGATGCTACAGTATTTAATGTGTTGCACTCATTGGTGCAATAGTTTTGGTTTTGATTTGACCTGTGTTATTGTTTTAAGCTTGGTGAGAGTGGGTAAATTGATGATTGTGAGTATGATTGTATAATTTTTATTGCTTACACTAAGGTTCTTCCAAATAACATCAATTGATATGTCATTATTAAAATTCATTACGTGTTTTATATTAATGATTTCTGTGTGTTCCTTAAGTTTTCAGATATAATTATTTTTTCTGTATTAAAATTGACATACTGTTTTGTTTAGATTATGATTGTTTTGGTGGTAATGTATGCTAACAGAAGGGAATTTATTATTGCTTTTGATGGCTGCTTTGTATTTCTTTAGTTATTCTTTAAAAAATTGTCTTGTTTCACCTATATAATGAACTGGTTGATCACAAGTAGGAACAAATACCAATATTGAAATACTGGTATCAAATATAACAAATCAGTATCAGTATCGAAGATACAATACCAGTATTAGAAGTGGGCCCATATGGTTATATTTCCTTAAGAGCTTTGAAAATCGTTAAAAAGAACAGAAAATCTAGACAAGCTCTATAATGCCTTACTTTCAATTAAGCCTACAAATGTAGAATCTGAAAGGGCATTTTCAGCAGCAGGATTGTACCTCACCAAACTGAGATCAAATCTTTCTGAAAATTCACTGAATAGTCTTTGCTTTCTTATGTCTGTATTTCAAAATGAAAAATAATCTGATTAGTTTGTTTTTCATTAAAAGATTCTGTTATTTCTCTTGTATTAGTAAGGTCTTGATTTTTATTTATTTTTTAAAGAAATCTTTATTTTCATTTATAGATATATTGAATTAAGAATATGAATATATATTAATAAATGAACATTTTTTTTACCATTATAAAATTATTTTCTGTCTGAATAAAGTTTTTCACAAAAATATTGTCATGCACTGAAAAGATTATTATTTTTTGAAATTAGTTATTCTATAATACGATTTGTTTTTGTTTGAAAAAGCTTTGTTATCATTAAGTGTATAGTTTACTGAATTGAAATAATCATTGATTTTTGAAGTTATTTCTTATATCACTGAAGCTTGCCTATAGAGGACAAAAATATGATTAGATTTTTAAGCAATAAAATAGATTACTTTAAAAAAAAAAAAAAATGGAAAGCCACTAAGGAAAAACCAATGGCTGAAGTGCACCAGAGGAGGCAGTTTACCTGGAAAGAAGAAACCATTCACACAAACACATAAACCATTCATTTAAACAATTCACTCTATACCATTTGCATAATATTGGATGGAACTGAGAATCCAAAACCAAAAGAAGTAAGTGGAGACAATAGGATAAAAACATGTCAGAACACAGAAATTATTTCAGGAGGTTTGTGGTAACTATGTTTTAGGCAAAAGACAAATCTGTGAATGGCACAAACATTTCAAATGTGGCCAAGAATCATTACACAAAGAACAGGAAAAAACATCCCAACTCTGTGTAGTGGTTTCTTCCCAACTTAAGCTGATATAGACCAGTTGAAATCAGTCAAAAACATTTCTGTAATAAAAGATTTTTTCTGGCTAGTGCTGTGCCATTTTTTGTCTGATTAATTTCTGTTATGATAGTGATATATTAGATAAAATGTAAAGTGCATCATGTTTATTCATTTCTTATAACAAAAAAGAAATATTAAATATAATATTTTATGAATATTTAAAATAATCCTCAAATTTTTTGTTTATAATAGGGTTTGTATCCTGAAACCCATGGTATTGTAGATAATAAAATATATGACCCAATCACAAAGGAACGTTTTTCAGTTGGTAATCGTGAATCTTTGAAATCTGTTTGGTGGTTAAAAGATCCTGTAAGTAAATATTATAATTTTTTTTTCAAGTAAAAATAATATACGGTACTTATATTGTACTAATAAACTTAAAAGATTATAAATGAATTTATAAAAATCAAACCTTCATTATTGATGTGACAAATTGAACAGCTAGTGAGATTGAAAATTTGGAAAAGGGCTGATTCTATATCAATGATGGCAAATCAATGACACTTGGCCAAAATTTTATTGGAACTCGGGACTTTTTATTTTATTTGATTTTACCCTTATTTTAAATATCAGTATTTTAAAAATTCATTTATATGCTTCAAATAATATAAATAAAAATTATATCTATAAATTTGAATCAGTATTTGTGGTTTACTCTAGTAATTAGTTTTATATCTGTTATCTATAATTAATAAACATATCTATATTGGCTTATATGTATATACATCATAGCATGATATATACATGTATATATCATGCTATGATGTATATGTGCCAGCATATAAGCCATGCCATGATATATATCTTGCCAGATTTTCCTAAAGTTCCTATGCAAAAAGTTTTGAATTTATTATTACTATACTATAATATAAATAGTTTACTAAAAATGAATAGTTGAGATAGATGAATTTATCTAATGAGAAGGACAATTTTTTATTTTACTTTTTCATGATGAATTCTATATTCTCTTCAGAAGCCAATAAGTTTTGGAAGGAAAATAATATTTATAAATATTTTATTGGCTTATACATGAATCAGTTTAAAATTAAAAATTTCCTTTCAAATTCCCATAAGATGAGAATTTCTTATGGTAAAAATAATTCTTAAATAATTTTAATTCCCAGTAATTTTAGAAATTTTATGGGAATTAAAATTATTTGAGAATTATTTTTCCCATAAGAAATTAAAAATCATTATTCAATCATGTACTGCTCTTATTAACAGTACAACTTTTTTGCAAACTGAATAATTTGCCTTATTTTTTTCTAATAAAAATTAAATTTCAAATGAGTTGCTATCTTTATGCAAAAAATAGATTATTATTATTATCATTAATTTATTTACATATTTTGATTATTCCTTTTATTATTATTATTATTAATTATTATTAATTATTAATTGTTATTATCCAAAGTTGTTAGATTTAAGGTCTCATTTTTTATATTTTAGTATTGATAGAAAATACATATAATTAAATATACAAAACAATATAAAGAATTAATGAGATTGAATGTTAATTTTTAATTATAATATTGTAAAATTGAAAGCATTTAAAGTGATTGGCATAAAACAAACATTACCTGTGAAGTGATAATTTTAATTTCTCTTATATTGAAATATATGAAATATTCACAATAGATTCAAACATTAATTCATATACAGTATAATTTTTTTTATTATAAAAAATGAAATGATTAAACTTTTGATGAAAATAAATCTCATAGAGTTAAGTATACACTAAAAAATTTTTCAAATTAATTCAGTTCACTATTTATATTTATATGTAAGCTGATTCCTCTACTTCAGAGTTTAAAAATCAATAAAAATTTGAAACCCTTATTTATAAACTGATCTCTAACATTCCTCTAGCAGTTGATTCATAGAAATAAATAGATAATCTTTTATAATTTTAAAAACTTTACAAAGCTAGTTCATTATTGAAATAAATACAGATAGGCCTAGATTAGCGCGACTTCGAATAGCGCGAATTCAATTAGTGTGACTTAAAAAATTGATACCGTTATTCGGTTAGTGCGAGAAAAGATTTGATTAGTGCGAGTTGTAAACACAGATCAGTCTTACTAACAAAGCTCCTTTTATGATGTCAATTAACAAATTACCGTTAATTTTCGGTTAGTAAAACCG